>BRDA01012232.1:34498-54569 GCA_036984385.1 Crenuchus spilurus | reverse complement strand
AGAAACAAAGCCAGAGAAACAGCGAGAAACAAAGCCAGAGAAACAACGAGAAACAAAGCCAGAGAAACAACGAGAAACAAAGCCAGAGAAGCAACAAGAAACAAAGCCAGAGAAACAACAAGAAACAAAGCCAGAGAAACAACAAGAAACAAAGCCAGAGAAACAACAAGAAGCAAGGCCAGAGAAACAGTGAGAAACAAAGCCAGAGAAACAACGAGAAACAAACCCAGAGAAACAACGAGAAACAAACCCAGAGACACAATGAGAAACAAAGCCAGAGAAAGATAAGAAACAAAGCCAGAGAAACAACGAGAAACAAACCCAGAGACACAATGAGAAACAAAGCCAGAGAAAGATAAGAAACAAAGCCAGAGAAAGAACGAGAAACAAAGAGAAACAAAGTCAGAGAAACAATGAGAAACAAAGTCAGAGAAACAATGAGAAACAAAGCCAGAGAAACAATGAGAAACAAAGCCAGAGAAACAATGAGAAACAAAGCCAGAGAAACAACAAGAAGCAAAGTCAGAGAAACAACGAGAAACAAAGTCAGAGAAACAACAAGAAACAAAGTCAGAGAAACAACAAGAAACAAAGTCAGAGAAACAATGAGAAACAAAGTCAGAGAAACAACAAAAAACAAAGCCAGAGAAACAACGAGAAACAAAGTCAGAGAAACAACAAGAAACAAAGTCAGAGAAACAACGAGAAACAAAGTCAGAGAAACAATGAAAAACAAAGCCAGAGACGCAATGAGAAACAAAGCCAGAGAAATTGAGACAGGTATTCTTCCTTCTTCAGTGAAATTACTACAAGGTTTTGTTAAGAGTTCAGTATACAGTGATGATAGACTGTTGAATCAGTCAGACATTGTTAGATAATTGGCATCAGCTGATTTTTTAAATAACTGCCCTGTGAATAGCCCATTCACAGGGACTTATTCAGGCAGCCTTTTCAGTGTGGCTGCCCTAGAACAATGTTAGAGCTCCCTCTAGTCAACTTCACCACTCTACAAGCATATTTACAAACATATGTATCCTTTCGTCTCACATCAACGAGAACCATTTCAGGACCAACAATATAAGGTCAGTGTGGCAGGGTCTCACCACTATTAGCCCAGTAATACCACAATGGCTGAGGGTGAACCTGCGCTTGAGGAGGAGCTGAAACACTTCTGAAATCACCCACCTACAGCAGCTACAACCTTATGGTGCAGAAACATGAAGTGAGACGCACACTGAGGGTGGTGAACCCCAGAAACACCAGATGGAGTGACAGGAAAGGTCCTCAAAGAGTTGTCCAGGTTCTTTACAAAGATCTTTAATGCATCACTGTCACAGTCCTATATCCCACCATGTCTAAAATCAACCATTATTGTATCACTGCCTAAAAAGACCAGCATCAGCAGCCACAATGACTACTGACCAGTAGTCCTGACACCGGTTGTCATGAAGTGTTTTGAGAAACTGGTGAGCTGTCACATCATGTCCTGCCTTCCAACCACCCTCGACCCATTTCAGTTTGCATACAGAGCCAACAGATCGACAGAGGATGCCAAAGTAACAGTGCTCCACACAACCATTTCCCACCTGGAATAGCAAGGGCATAATGCCAGGCTGTTCTTTGTTGACTTTAGCTCTGCCCTTAATACTATCCTTCCAGAAAGACTAACTGTAAAATTAATGGACATTAGACTTCCATCCATCATTTGACACTGGATTAGAAACTTCCTCTCAGAGAGTTGGTTCACCCTCAGTGTCACAATCAAGTTCACAGATGACACCACCCTGGTCGGGCTTATCTCTGATGACGATGAAACATCATACAGGGAGGAGGTTCAAAGGCTGGTGTGGTGGTGTGTACACACCAACTTGATTATTAACACCTCCAGGAATAAATAATTGTAGACTTTTGGAAGAGGAAGTCTGAGCTTCTGAGCAATTTGTATTAATGGGGAGTGTGTGGAGAAGGTATCCTTCAAGTTCTTGGGGGTGCACAAGGATGCAGACAGCAAATAGAGCTCTAACACCACTGCGGTTGAGAAAAGGGTCCAGTCACGTCTCTACTTCCTGAGAACCCTCAGGAGGCTCAAGCTGAAGAAGGAACCGCTGGCTCTTTTTTTTAGCGCTGCTCTATGGAAAGTGTGCCAACCTATTGTATCTCTGTGTGGTTCTCTTCATGCACCATCGCACAAAATAAAGGTCATACAGAGAGTTATTAAAACTGCCCAGAAAATCATTGGTCAACCTCTCCCCTACCTGAAGGAACTTTAAAAAACCCACTGTCTCAGAAGGGCACACAGTATTTTAAAAGACAGTACGCATCCAGGACACTGAACAGATTTTACAACAAGGCCATAGTTCTTTTAAATATAAACTTGTGACGTGCCATTTGAAGGGCAATATGATGCTTGTCTGATTATTTATTTGTATTCATTTGGGCAACACGGTGGCTTAGTGGTTAGCACTTTCGCCTATCAACGCTGAGGTCTTGGGTTTGAGTCTCCATCTGAGCGGAGTTTCCATGTTCTCCCCGTGTCTGCGTGGGTTTCCTCCGGAGTCTCCGGTTTCCTCCCACAGTCCAAAAACATGGAGATCAGGTGAATTGGCTACTCTAACAATTACCCTGATGTGTGAGAATGAATGTGTATGTTTGTGTATGAATGAATGTATGTATGCCCAGATATGGTTGGCACTCTGTCCTGGGTGATCCCCCTAGTGCTCGATGCTGTCCTCACGGTGGACGGTCGCTTCCGGTTGAGAGTATGCTGTGCGCGACTGGCTGCTGCTTCTCGCTGGTGTGTGTGGTTGAGTGTGTGTAAATGGAGTGTGTTGATTAAAAAACATCCTTAGGTTTGAGAAAGGCTTTTTATAAATGTAATGTTAATAATAATAATAATAATAATAATAATAAAGGGTCAACAAATGTCCTTGACTTGATATTTTAATTTTGTTGTACAATTACAATGTGCAGTGAATTCAATTCAGTGCGAATACTAGTGCAATCACACATTGTGCTCTTTGCACTCTAAAGATTGGTATTGTCCATTGAAAAACCCATATTGGTCCATCACTAGATCAAAGTCAACAAGTCCATACAAAGTCTAACTTTTATAACTGACTCAAACACATCTCACAGCACCATTACAAGTGGCTCCCCAACAGAGAAAAAAAAAAGTACAGTCAACTGTTTCATGACTGAAAGATGTTTTACATCCCTATAGAAGCCTTTGGGACAGCATTCATGTCTCTGCACAGTAATAAGCCTTTCCTCCCTTTTGTGCAGGAACCTGTTTTACCTGTGTTTGAGCTGGACACAATAGCTCCTCATTCTCAATTACCCTTGCCACCCGTTGGAAGCGAACAAAAAGCAGACGGAGGGGGATTTAATTTGAAATCCCGGAGACTGCAGTCGGCCTATTTGAAAAGTCAGTGAAGGGAAGCTTTGAGCCGGCTGGAGAAAGGAATAGCTGGGGTGAAAAATGGCAGAATCTACAGTGAGCCTGTATCTTTAATAAGGCCATTAAGAGGGTACGGAGCTCAGCACATAGCGGTAATTGAAACTGTTTCAAGTGATTAAAAAAAAAGTAGTAGTGGAATGATGGAGAGCTTATCTTATGAGCTGTGCTTGGATCAGGAGGTTTCTCTACCTTTCTCTGCCTCTGTTTCTCTCTGTCCCTCTCTGTTTAGTTATCTGATATCAGGTGTTTCTTGAGCTGGGAGTAAACACGCTGTCAGTGTACACTGCAGAGCAATTTCACACACCGCAACTGACGATGAGTATCTAGTATGTCACACATCAACAGCTTCAGTGTGTGTGTGTGTGTGTGTGTGTGTGTGTGTGTGTGTGTCTGTATTTTCTGACATTTTTAGGTCACAGTCCTTTCTTTGTCACTTGTTAAATTTAAATTGATTAACCAAAGCAGGTAATGGATGATATTACAAACACTAATGTTGGACTGTTATGAAAGGAGGCTTTTAAAGGGTTAAACCAACACATTCATAAACATTAAATTGCTACTTAGTGTTGTGTTAATAATGTAATGCTAAGATAATTCCCTTTTTAAGTCAAAATGTCTCAGGTCACTAAAGGTTTTGCAATGTGGAGTATATCAGTAGTGGGCCATCAGGGCTTACAAGGGCTTCTCTGCTGGCCTAAGAAATATCTGAAATAAACTGATGTTAATTATATTTTGTCCATGAATACATATTAAATAATTCAAATTGGTCTGTCCGCTTCCTTTTCTGATGGTTGTGCTGTTTCCAGACATGTATTTTCATATTAAAGCTTTTTATCAATCACATTTCAGCCATCATTTGTTGCCAGGCAGGGTCAAAGTCAAAGATGTCTGCCCAAGCCTTCACAATCCATTTTACAGGCTCTTAACACAAAATAAATGTCGATGAAACGATTGCTTCAACCAATCAGATTTTGAGTTAGTGTCACCAGGGCCCTCTAGCAGGAGTATGGCAGTGTCACTGTATTCAGACATTAGCATTAGCTTCAATGTCGATAGGTAAGGACTTCTTGATGGGACTGAAGCGCACGGATAGTCTGTACGACAGAGTAATTGCAGTTTTTGAGGAAAGAGAGGAGGATGGATTTTGTTTACAAATAATCAGATTTTTGCTATTTTCCTAAATAATATTGCAAGTTTATGAGGTTTTTATTGATGTTTTTATGTGCGTCACGGTGTTAGCTGCAGTAGGAGGAGACTTGTTCACCCCTGGTTTGTTTATTCAATAGAGTCATTTATTAAGACTACAGGAGTCATTTGTCTGCAGTGCAACCGCTCTTTATACTGTATTTCTGCATATTTTCATATGGTTTTTATAACCATAAATTAGTTTCTGAGGGGTAGATTGATTCAGATACTTGATTCATTACTGAAGGCCGAGGTGTGAAATGCACGGTCCACCACTGATTTTATATATATATATATATATATATATATATATTAGGGGAAGTAATGTTATGACATAGAATAGAACATAGGCGACATATATGACATAGAATACAATACAATACAATAGAAAGGAATGCATTTACTGCGACTGTACTTATACAGTCAAATGAGGAATTTAGCTTCTGATCACTGCAATCAAAACAAATAAGGTAAAATTACTTTTGACAAGTATTGCACTAAAAGGATATTGCACTAGGATGTAATCATTTATATAATAATATAATATAGGACACTTATAATTAAATAAATATGAATTAATTAATTAATTGTTTAATGGCTGAAAGTGTATTTGGTAACAAACAATCAGAGCTTAAAATGCTTCACATTTAACATCAGTCCACATGCCACATGCATACATTTCTAGAGTTTATCTGCTCTTGACATCAGTGTTTGAAGAGGTTAAAAGTTCTAGGAAAAGAAACTTAAATGATCTTAAATGTTTGTTCAGCTTAGAATGCACCTGTACCATCTGCCAGAGAGCAGAAGATTGAGCAGGTGGTGGCAAAGACAGGAGGGATCCTTGATTATGTTACTGGCTTTGCCGAGGCATGGAGAGGGCAGAGATATGACATATGGGAAGTAGTATTATGACATAGGTAAATATGTATGTAGTGTATGTGTGTACTCACATTCCTCCTCTTTGGGGTCAAGCTGTGTGACGCTGATAGAAAGGCGGTCCACACGCTCCTGAAGGGAGTTGACTCGAAAGGAAAAGGAATGTGCTTCATTAAAGAGTTCCCCAAACAAGTCCTCCGCATACTTACCTAACGAGAGAAAATATTCGGCAAGTGCTCAGAGATGATCAAGGACAAGTACAGACTCACAAAGATGTACTTTATGTAACTCTGCTTAGCAATTTACTGAGAATTCAAAGAGAAACACATTCAGCTGAAAATGACCAGTGCGGCAACACAGCTCATTACTCCACTGCTATTACATTTCATGGGTAAACAAAGCATTGTCTCTTCTGAATGGCTGAAATAGAGCTCAAGCCAGCCATTTAGCTTTTGCCTTAAGCTGAAGTGTAGTCTGCAGTCCTCACTGTACTGAACTGCACATCTATTAACACATGCCAGATTACTAAATATGGCCAGATCAGCATGAACATGTACAGTTGCAAGAAAAAGTATGTGAACCTTTGATTACTTGGATTTCTGCATAAATTGGTCATTAAATGTTTTCTGATCGTTATCCAAGTCACAACCATAGACAAACACAGGCTTCTTAAACTAATACCACACAAAAATATATGTTGTCATGTTTTTATTGAACACAACATGTAAACATTCACAGTGCAGGGTGGAAAAAGTATGTGAACCTTTGGATTTAACTGGTTGACCCTCCTTTGGCAGTAGTAACCTCAACCAAATATTTCCTGTAGTTACAGGTCAGACCTGAACAACAGTCAGGATGAATTTTGAACCATTCCTCTTCAGTTTCAGTTCAGCAACATACTTGAGATGTCACCAATCGGGTTGAGGTCAGGACTCTGACTGGGCCACTCCAGAAAGTGTATTTTCTTCTGTTGAAGCCATTCTGTTGTTGATTTACTTCTATATTTTGGGTCATTGTCCTGTTGCATCACCCATCCTGAGCTGCAGTTGGTGGACAGGTGGTCTTAAGTTTTCCTGCAAAATGTCTTGATAAACTTGGAAATTATATTTTTCATTGATGACATCAATCCATCCAGGCCCTGAGGCAGCAAAGCAGCCCCAAACCATGATGCCCCCTCCACCATATTTCACAGTTGGGATGAGGTTTTGATGTTGGTGTGCTGTGCCTTTTTTCTCCACACGTAGCATTGTGATTTCTTTCTAAACATCTCAATTTCAGTTTCTTCTGTCCACAGAATATTTTGCCAGCAGTGCTGTGGAACATCCAGGTGAGAACAGCAAACTCAAAACCGGTGTGTTTTTATAGAGCAGGGCAACATTAACCAACACATCCAATCTTATTGCATTGATTGGCTCCAGATTGGCCGACTCCCTGCTCCAATTAGTTCTTAGTTCACATACTTTTTCCACTCTGCACTGTGAATTTTACATGATGTGTTCAATAAAAACATGAAAATATTTATTTTTTGTGTGGTATTAGTTTAAGCAGACTCTGTTTGTCTATTGTTGTGACTTAGATTAAGTTCAGAACACATTTAATGACCAATTTATGCAGAAATCCAAGTAATCCCAAAGGGTTCACATAATTTTTCTTGCAACTGTAAATGTAAAATGATTTTGCATGATTAAAACATGAATTGTCAGTGGTGCCTCCTTACACTTTGTTTGTTTACATTGGAGTAGAAGAGTCTAATGACTGAAGACAGATTACAACACCACCATCTATTGGTCGGGGGTTTAACCACAACACAAAATGAGCCACCAGTCTATAGATGTAAACTATTCATTAAAAATTAATTCTGTATTTTGTGAATCAACACAATATCACAGAACATAATATGATCAGAGTATCAACGATTTCTTCCCTTCTTTCTGTATTTTTTTTCCTGAAAAGTCAAAAATATTATAAATATAAAACAGGTTACTTATAAATAACTATTATTTATTATTTACTCTAAATAATACCTCCTAATAACTCTGAACAGCACCTTGAAATGGGTCAATAAGAAAAATGCTCAAAATGCTCTACACAAACAAGAGCACTTAAATTACATTGTTCTATGAATAACCTGAGCACAAGCACTAAAATAGCATGTTTCTAAAGTCATGTGGTAGAAGTCAATACTTTTATTCCCTGACAATATACACAATATGTCCAAAGGTTTGTGGACACCCATTCTAATGAATGCATTCAGTCATGTTGCGCTCATTGCTGACACAGATGTACAAATACACACAGCTTGTCTAGTCACTGTAGAGAAGTACTGCCAATAACCTAATGGCACCATGTCTAATGCCAGGGGTGAGCTAGTTAATTGAGCTGTGGAGCGGTGAAATTGCTCTATCCAGTATTTTTGGGATGTATTTGGGAGTTGGTGATCAGGTGGGGTGGTGAACATCATTGCTAATTGCAATCAAATCCTCACAGCAGTCCCCCAGTATAAAGCCTTCCATCAGCTTTAACTCTTTTCTAATACCCTCAGATGAAACAATGAATGAGCAAGTGTCCCATTACTTCTGTCCAAATCAGGCCCTGTTACAGATGGCAGTCTTCAATGGCTCATACACTCACACAAATACACTCACTGAGGCTGCTGAGCTGGCGTATGACGTTGGCGAGTGATATGTTGGTGACGCACTCCAACTCGTTTTTGATGCCGCGGGGCAGCGCTGTGTGGCACAGGTGCCGGGGCTCGATACTCCTCTTCACCAGCGGCATCCTCACGTTACACTGCTAAACCTGCACAGAAAGAGAGAGAATTAAAAAAAGAAAATAATCCACTGTTAAATACACAGAGAGATAGACCTTTAACCTCATCAAACATATTCTGAAGCTTAGGTGATATATTACTTAGGCTGGTAACAATCCACCGTGTATTATACAGTTACACTGTGTTAAAGAGCAGCATGAGAGGCCCTTCTTATCCACTGCAGTAAGTCTATAAAACAGGTCTCCTTATTGCTGAGACAGTACTGATCTCCTGCTGTCTGAACTGTCCTCAAACACATCATATCACAATATTGTTAGAAGGCTCTGGACTTTAATGACCAAAAACAGAGACAAAAGAGACTGTGGCTGTGACCATACATAGACGTGGTTGGCATTACAAACAAGGTAGCTTGGTAGACTTTCACGGTTGACAAATACATTGACGGACGAGGACCGAAACACTAGGCTCAAGAACAAAAACTCAGTGCTCAGTTCTATTTATTTGGAATTTATTCAAAATCAAAAAAGTGTTTTCCCAACATTTTCCCCATGCTTTTTAATGCTTACACTCAAATATCTCACTAGGTTAATCTGACATGAAATCGTCCATTAGCAGCTCCAAAGAGACTTCAGCAAAAACAGACGGGTTCAGTTTTCTGAACATTTAAAAATATGGAAGTAATGAATATCTGAAAGGAAAAGGTGCTGCTATCTAAGAGGTTAACAATCTCAATCTGCACACAGAACAGTTATGATTGTGCATATTTACACCAGTCCCAGTCAAAGATAACACAGGGAATTGAAGTCTTCTCTGGTTTTCATCACTAAATAACAGAAGCTGTCAGTATTGTTAGACACTCTGTGATATTTTCTGAGCATGCGAGCACTTCTAGAACAAAACTGATCTGTAAATGTGTGCTGTAGATTTGTTTCATCACAGACTGATGTGTGACTTACATTCCTGTGGATGTAAAATAAGCACAATAAACATCATTTCAGCTTTACTTACCAAACCAATGCAACAACAGCACTGAGACATTACTGACAAAAGAGGGCCACTCATAACTACATCACTTTAATATTAACCTTCACTGCGGTTCTAAACAGCAGCTAATGAATATTATGAAATGAGATGAATAACTCAACAATAAACCTGGGATTTGAATAAATATGGTAAGGCCAGTCTAATAACAGTAAACAGAACAGTAAATAGAAGATAATATGTAATCAGCCATATGTCTCTTGCTGTCTGTAAACTCACCGACATGATATTTATTCCAATTCTATACTATTCCTACTAGTTGGCACACGCCCGACCTTCCTATCTTTCCCATTCTTTCTCTGCTTTTTGCTGAGACTCCATTTCCCATGATCCCTTGCTGCCCTTGCTGTCCCATTCTATTATCCGTAGTTTGCTTGCAGCATCCTAAATGCTATTACCCAGATTCCCCGTTGAACCCCACTCTTTATGTGACCTACACAGTTGAACCTGGTTTTCCCCTCCTCATCTCTCTTATAAATACTGATCACTTCCTTTGGTTCGTTTACTAAGAGCATACTGTGTGTTCCTTATTCTGATCTGTTCTGGTGTTCTGACCTTATTTCCATTTTTGACTTAGTCGTAGCTTTAGCTATTAGTTATTCTTCCTTGTTGCGTCTTGTCCTTAAACTCAGCCTAGTTCTTAGCATTCTTCCGTGTAGTATTTAGACTTTAGCCTTCTCCATAGTCATTAGTATTCTGCCCTAGTTCTTTTTTTGTTTTAGTCCTTATTCTTGCCTTCTCTTTCCTGATGGACCTAGCTCCTTTCTCGGACTTCTCTTTTGATCTGCCCTCCTGTCTATGTTGTTGCTTGGTATTGAATTTGGATTGTTTATTGCTTTATCATCCCTATTTTTCATTCTGCATATGTCTGCTACATCTCTGCCTGCTACCCAGCCTGATGCTAGTAGACAAATTCTTACTATAGTTATTAATCTTGTTTTATAATATGTATTATATACTCCACGTTATTTGGTAGTCCTCCTTAAACTGGTAGTATAGAGCTCAATATGTGGTGCCACATGTGGGGCTGTGTGATTGGTTCATATTGTAAAATGACTGCTTTGACTTATTATGTTGCGCATTGCTTTGCAATGTACTGTTATTCAGTTTTCATATATTCTTCGTCTTCTTCTTCTTCTTCTTCTTCTTCCGCCGGATTTTTGACGCACTTCTTGTCCCGCAGTTTTTGAGATATCGACACCGTTCCAACTCCAGATTGTTCGGTCCAATTGTGTGATCCGGGCTCGTATACAGAATTTTGATCGGATTTGCGGTTTCCTAAAAACGTCCTTAATCTGGGAATTTTTTCCCATAGAGAATGAAAGGGAGCAAAAAAGCATGCTCATCTACTGTACTTCTGCTTGACCGATTTGCACCGTTTCAAATACACTATATCAGGGCGGGCCCCCCAAGCACAAATTCACTGTTTTGACCCGCACTCATTTATTTGTCGTTTTATTGCCATCCCTTTTTCGTCCCATTGACCTCCATTCATTTTTGGCCATACCAAATTCCAGGCTTCCTTTTGACAAATAACAACCAAAATTGATATGCTACATCATGGCAGGTAACAGAGCTCTAGTCCAGAGCCATACTGACCCACACTTTTTTGTCATCTTTTCTTCCCTCGTTCCTCCCATTGACTTCCATTCATTTTCACATACACTCAAGCCACAGAGTTTCTGTCCCAACAGCCACCAACATTCATGTACTTCATCAGGGCAGGTAACAGAGCTCTAGTGCAGGGCCATACTGACCCGCACTTCTATTTTTGTCAACTTTTCATCCCCTCGTTCTTCCCATTTATTTTCACATAGAAACATGGTAACCGCCGTAGGTGCCATAGCAACCGCCTTGAGGCCCAGAGCACCCGCCTTGGGTGCCATAGCAATCACCTTGCGGCCCATAGCAACCGCCTTGCGGCCCATAGCAACCGCCTTGCGACCCATAGCAACGGCCTTGGGGCCCATAGCAACCGCCTTGGGGCCCATAGCAACCGCCTTGGGGCCCATAGCAACCGCCTTAGGTGCCATAGCAATGGCCTTGGGTGCCATAGCAACCACCACAGATACCACAGCATCACCTTACAAACCAACTGGGATACCTTAGCTTGTGGGCCATGTTAGCAATGCGCAACATCCCGCGTTTCCTTCAGGAAATGCACTTTTCTAGTTATATGATAATACAGTCCCACATTAGTCCCTTATTAATAACAGCAGTAAAGATGAACTTAATGCCTAACATACAACAAACCTGTGCACAGTAAAGTGACATATGGAGCTGTACAATCAGACTGCGATTACAATTCTTCTGTGTGAAAGCAAACCAGTCATAATAAGACCGTCCCCCAAAAGAGTACAGGATCAGTTCTGTGTGCGCACTCAAGTATACTGGACAAATGTGAAAACACCCTTAGAACAGCTGACCAAGAGCTCAGTGTGAGCTTGTTATTAATGCCAATCAGGATAAGAATGCTGTGTTCATCCAAACGAGCTCAAGTTTCACAGTGATGATATGTGTAGTCTACTGCTATTAGCAAGCCATTAGTAAGTACTACTCAATACATGTCTTAATGTTTTGGGTGGTTAGCGTTTCTAGTGTGCAGTCAGATCCTGTCATGACAAACACAAAAGTGAGGTAAACGTGGTTTATGGTACTGTGTGCAGTGAGTAAGCAGCCCAATATGAAAAACCTCACAGTACTCTTTGCCTGCACTGGTACAAATATCTGCCCAGCTGACTTTTAAAAAGCATCACCATCACCAAAGCTCTTCAAGTCTCTATTCCCCTTAAAAAGGCCAGTAAATACCATACGGTCACACAAATCACTCAACAACTTATATACAAAAATCCCTGAACCTGAGTCAGTCCTACATCATCCGTAGACTCTCCACTAATGCATATGACCAACATGCTGAAATGTCTCCAGGTCATTAAAAATGTTTGTGTAGATCAAATACACTTATCTTAAAGGCCAAAAAGGACTCGTCTTCACTAAACCCATAAAATAAAGCAGCTTCATTTAATTTTAAACCTCAAATCTGGTTTACATGAAGAAATAATTCATCATTCATCTCAGACTTTGTGATTATCTGGGTTTTTCCTCTTGAACAGTGCAGTAGAGGACATTCATTACAACACACCTACCATTGTTGTTTTCTTTACTAGAATATAGTTTTATTATTATTATTATTATTATTATTGATAAAGATACTGTACATTGTATTCGCCAACCGTTCTTAAGAAGAAAGGTCTTCTTAAAAGACATTTGTTGTATAGGCAAAAACAGGATCTAAAGCCACTCATCAGCAGACTCATGCACACTTGGGTGCTGACATATTTGTGCAAAATAACGGGTATTTCCTTCAATTCAACAGTTGTATTAAATTATAGGATTTAAATTACAACAATATTTAATAACAAATAGATTGGGGAAAGGGGGGTGTTATTTTTATTGAGCAGAAATGTGCAGAAAATGGTTCTGAAAAGTTATCAAGTTTCAAGAAGAAAAAGATCATTAAGGGGGGTTTCTCTGACCTTTAACCTTTGTGTTGCCAGAACATTTATGACTTTTTTAGGCTATTACTAAACATTTTGTTTACATCTAGCTATATCTTTATCAACAACAACAACAACAATAATCATCATCATCTTTAGCAAAGAAAATTTCAATTTAGGTGCTTTATATTAGGGTTAGGGTAAGAGAGAGAGAGAGGGAGGGAGGGAGAGAGAGAAAATGGACAAATCTCAGGTACTCTCTCTGGGTCTCTCTCTCACACACACACACACACACACACACACACACACACACACACACACACACACACACACACACACACACACACACACACAGCTGGTCCTGGTGAGTATTATCATGCATTCTGTGGCTAATCGTTGCCTGCTGAGGCAAGTGAGTACAGAGATAATTACATTAAGTGTGAAATATTCAGTAATTTAGACTTAATTCACAGCAAAGTCACAGATAAGACTGCTGAGACAAGGCCACAGTAAATCTAGTTCAACTCTTACTTAGCCTTTCTATTGCAATCTAACACACACACACACACACACACACACACACACTTGTTTGAGCTCTGAGAGTGTGCATTTGTGTATCCTCTCTCTGCAGTGATATAAATAGGCTCCACATCACTACAAGTAGGTAGTTTGTCATGTCTATGGAGCAACAGTCTGCTAAATTAAAATTCAGCAAGCTCCTGATAAACTCCGACAGGTCTGACTGAGTGTGTTTCGTGTGCATCATCCATTACACATGATTATATACTCTGATCTAAGATACTTGTGATGTGTTGTGTTTGGTAACGTTGAATGAAGAGGGTTTATGGTTAGTGGTTTACAGTTTGTGTAAATACTCTCACTCATTTTACATGACATCCTTAATGACATCACACTCCTGCATCATGAAATGAGAAAAGGATGGTGAAAATGCAGGCTTTAAGATGGATGCTATTATTGTTTTAGTACTGTAACTTGCTTTAGTTCATTTCTGTAGATAACAGTGTGTAGTGCAGGATCAGAAACCACATACACAAGTCTTTCTGACATTACTAAACAACATAATGCTGTCTGAGGCAAGTGACTGATGATGTAGGCTTATAGCTTTCATGTCATTCATTAGGTTTTATTCCTGTTATCTTATTTTTTCTGCCAAACACACACACACACACACACATATGCACAAGGTATTACAACTGTTTCAATGGAAATGGTTTTTATTGGTTCATCCACTAGTGCATCTCCACAAATTAAAAAAAATGTGAAAAAATTAATTTGTGTAAATAATTGAATTCAAAATGTTAAACTGTCATATTGTTTATATTCAAATATAAAGCAAGTACAGTTTAGGTAGGAAGTTAACAGTGTATGATGATTTGACAGGTAAACTCATATTTTATATTTATAAAATTCTGTTTTGTTTACTTGTTTGTTTACTAAATAATTACAGATGTGTTTATTCATAGTTTAGATGACTTTAATTATTAATCTTTATTAATCTACAATACAGAACATTTTTAAATCATGAAAAACCACTAAATATCCAGAAGGTGTGCCAAACTTTTGACTGGCACTGTATTTCAAACTTTTACTCAAATTCTAATAATTTGAGATCTGGGATTTCTGATTTCATGAGCTATAAGCCAAACTGATCAACAGCAAAAAAAGGTGTGAAATACGTTAATATTTCTATTTAATATACAATATACAGTGTCCTCTATAATTATTGGCATCCCTAGTTAAAATGTTTTAAAAGCCTTAAAATTAGGGATGCCCCGATACTGATACCAGCATCGGGTATCTGTCCGATACCATGTGCGCATACTTGTACTCGTATTCATAAAAGTGCTTTATGACAAGCCACTTAACGGCAGCGTGACTTTAACCAGCCCGGTAGTAGAGAAGGAGCAGCTATGTCCGCGGTGTGGAGGTATTTCCAGGTGAATGAAGGTGACAAAAGCAGTGTTAATTTCGTTAACGATAATTATGATGAAAAATATTCGTTGACGACCATTTTTTCACGACGAAAATGAGACGAAAACTAAATAAAAACTAATATTTTAAAACGAAAACTATGTCTTAAAGTATTAGACTTTACGTCGACAAATAAAAACGAAACGAAAATGTCACAGAATGACTAAAATAATGGTTTTGTCCAGTAATCCGCTTTTTAAAGTAAACCTGCCGCACGTCTGACTTTCTCAAAGCACGTTAAGCTCCAGTCAGTCAGTCAACAACACAACGTGCTGATGTCACAGCCGCAGCTTCGACGGAAAAGAAGAAGCGATTTATGGAGTAATTTCACTTTCGCTGCCACACAAAACAAAACAAAGCAAAGTTTGTGGATGTAAAATAACTGGGAAAAGCACTACTAACATCAAGAGGTCCTCAGTTCTCACCACCACGAGCTTTACAAAAAGGTAAGCTAACGTAGTGTAGCTAGCTAGTTCGCTAACGGTGATGATTATGTTTATCTGATATGTTTCATTTTTGAATGTTTCAGTGTATAAAGGGGAAATGTGTAATCTGTTATCATTATCTTAGGTGTTTAGATTAAATAGATCACAAACACATCTAACTGGAGCCATAAGACACACATACAGGCTCAGTTTCATTTTCATTGTAAGTATTGATATTTATTAGTACTCTTATTGGTACTTGGTATCGGCAAGTACTTAAATGTAAGTACTTGTACTCGTACTCGGTTTTAAAAAATGTGGTATCGGTGCATCCCTACTTAAAATAAATAAAATTTTTATTGCAGAAGAATAATCTCACTCTGAAAAAGTTTAGAAAACAGCAACCTTCAATGCAAGTGAAAAAAAATAAAGAAAGAAAAATCCTGACTAAGAAATTATTATTTCCCATAAAATGACATGTTCCACAATTATTGGCACCCTTAACACTTTCTTGGAAATAATTGTATTTGAACCATTTATGTCATTTCCACTGTAGTTTATAAAGTGGATCAAAGTATCTAGGAACCTTTAATTAGTAATTCATCACTTCCTGTTTCCCTGGGGTATAAATATGGCATTACACAGAGGCCTATTTCTCTTATTCACTCTTAAACATGGGAAAGACAAGAGAACACACTATTCAAGAAAGGCAGATGTGTGTCGACTAGGGGTGAAACGATTACTCACATAATTCGAGTGAAAAAAATTATTGAGTAATTTTCTGTGCCTCGAGTAATCGTTTATTTACTTTTAAAACTCAGCGCACTGTATTTCGCACGGACGACTTTTAATGTGGCACACCACGCTTAC
This sequence comes from Crenuchus spilurus, assembly GCA_036984385.1. Taxonomy (NCBI): domain Eukaryota; kingdom Metazoa; phylum Chordata; class Actinopteri; order Characiformes; family Crenuchidae; genus Crenuchus; species Crenuchus spilurus. The sequence continues at coordinate 38,456 of BRDA01012232.1, read as the reverse complement.
GTCACCCACGCACAGGAAGGAAGAGGCGCGGAGATTTTTAGTTGAGGAGTGGGAATATGGAAGCAACGAGGGAAAAGAGCGACAACGTGCGAGAATAAAACGACAATAGGAAACGCAGCGCACTATCTAACACTGGCAGAACTGGCAAAGTCTGTGCTGTGTATTTCAGCTACATCCACATCATCAGAGCGCCTGTTTTCAGCTGCAGGAAACATTGCATCAAAGCGCAAGGCAAGCCTCAGTTCTTAGCATCTTGACATGCTCACTTTCCTCAATTGTTATATGTTGTATTGATATTGTTTATAAGAATAATGTTCAATATATGTTGGCTTTGTAAAAAAGAAAATATTTCATTCAACATGTAGAAAACCTAGAAGTGGATGTTGTTATATCTCAGACTTGAAATTGTTTATTATTCTTAATTTATGTTTGCTTTTTACCTTTAAATCAATGTGATTTGATTTTATTTGTTTTTGCACTTTAAAAAAAGCAAGCGTTTTGTCACACAGACTTCAAATTCAAAGTTGAATATATAAAAAGGCAATGTTTACTGTATTGTGCCTTAATTTATGTTGCTTTTTACCTTTAATGTGATTTCTAAAAATGTATTTCTCTTCTGTTTTGATTTTGAAAAAAGCAAGAGTTTTAAACTTGAACCTGAAATGGAGGCTGTTATTGTATTTTAAGCAATAAAATGTTTAATTAAAAAGCTTTAAAGTAATTTTTTGTGTATTTCTATTACTTTTAAAAATAAGCTTAAGTAGTTATTGCAGAACCTGATTTTTCATTTATGTTTTCCGATTACTCGATTAATCGCAAGAATAATCGATAGAGTAATAGATTACTAAAATAATCGTTAGCTGCAGCCCTAGTGTCGACCTTGATAAATCAGGCAATGGCTACAAGAAAATAGCCACTCACCTGCAGATGCCCTTATCTACAGTCAGAGCAATCATCAAAATATTCAAAACATCTGGAACTGTGACAAACATCCCTGGAAGAGGACGCAAGTATATCTTGCCACCACGCGCAGTGAGAAGGATGGTAAGAGAAGTAAAAAAGTTCTCCAAAGCTCACTGTAAAAGGATTTAATCAAATGGTAACACCTTGGGGTTACGAGGTCTCCCAAACAACCATCAGGCACTATCTACATGCCAACAAGCTGCCATGCCAACAGAAAGCCTTTTCTGAGTTATACTCATAAGCGTAAATGGGTGGAGTTGGACGAGTCAGACGAGACCAAAGTAGAGCTTTTTGGCAACAAACACTGTAAGCATAACACCAAGGATGAGTACACAGAAAAACACCTCATGCCCACTGTTAAGTATGGGGGAGGATCAGTGATGCTCTGGGCCTGTTTCTTCTCCAAAGAACCCGGGAACCTTGTAAGGATACATGGGATCATGAACTCTTTGAAATATCTGGACATTTTGAATCAGAATCTGGTGACCTCTGCACAAAAGCTGAAGATGGGTCATCACTGGGTCTTTCAGCAAGATAATGACCTTAAATGTGGCCAAATCTTCTCTAAAATGGTTCACAAGGCACAAAATCAAGCTCCTCTCATGGCCATCTCAGTCCCCAGACCTCAACCCAATAGAAAACCTGTGGGGTGAGCTGAAGAGGAGAGTGCATAGGAGAAGACCCAGGACTCTGGATGATTTAGAGAGGTTGTGCAAAGAGGAATGGTTGAAGATGCCTCTTTCTTTATTCTCCCATCTTGTGAAGAGTTATAGGAGAAGATTAAGTGCTGTCTTGTTGGCAAAAGGAGGTTGTACAAAGTACTAAAACCAGGGGTGCTAATAATTGTGGCACACATGATTTCATTCAAAAGATTTATTTTTTAATGTGTCATTTTTTCCCACCAAATAAAGGCACTTGAATTAAAGCTTAGAATTTTCTCTTTTTTTGCATTGTTGTCCAGTATTATTTAAAATAAAAAAAAAGAATTTATTAGAAGCCAAAGAACACTTCTTAACCAGGGGTGCCAATAATTATGGAGGGTGCTGTATGACAGTTTACCCCCTAAACTGTACTTACTATATTCAAACACCTGATTATGTAAACCAGTCATGAAATGAGTCTGTAACCACACCCATCTCCAAAACACTCATCTCTCTCATTACTCACTCACACTCCATATTTTTTTGATTCCTCTGTGGTGACCTTCCCACCCATGACTGGTTGACATGGTGCCAGAGGTTAACCATCCCACGGCAGGTCACATGTGTGAAGATCTGAGGCAGCTCTCCACAAGCATGTGCTGCCCATTCATCCACCATGGGGGACTGTGGACGGGATGCCTAACCCAACACAGAGCAACACACACACGTACACACCTGCTCCGTGCTCCTCCATTCAGCTTCCTCTTCCCTCTATTTATCCTCTTCCCTCCCTCTCTCTCTCTCCTCCCTTGCTTTCTCTACACTCCTTCACTAAAGAACATATGGATCCTTTAATGCCGCTCCCTCCCACACGATGCCCTGTCATGCAGTTTAGCTTTTTTTTTTCCTGAGAGTGATGCATGGAGTGCTTTTAAAACAGAGGAGGGACAAAACCAGTCTAAAACAAACCGAGAGAGAGAGAGAGAGAGAGAGAGAGAGAGGCGGTATTTTCCACTCCAGCTATAAAGGGTGCATGAACGAAAGACAAAGCCAAGCTGGAAGAAAAAACACAAGACAGGCAGAGATAAAGAGCGTGACACAGAGAGAGAGAGCGAGAGAGAGAGAGAGAGGGAGAGAGTGTGAGAGAGTGAGAAAGGCTTGAGAGCAGTGGAGTTGAAATCTAATTATGTATAAAGTGATGTGGCCTTGCAGCAGTGTTTAGCCTGCAGTATCTGGCCTGGGACAGCAGAAGAGAGTGTGTGAGAGCTCCTCTGAGGAGTGTGTGAGAGCTCAGGAGTGTGTGAAAGCTCTGAGGAGTGTGTGAGAGCTCCAAGGAGAGTGTGAGAGCTCCAAGGAGAGTGTGAGAGCTCTGAGGAGTGTGTGAGAGCTCCGGAGTGTGTGAAAGCTCTGAGGAGACAAGACTGTCCCAAGAGGAGAGCCAGGTTACGCCAGGCATGTTAATGCCACTTCCTGTCAGAGGCTTCAAGACTTAACAAATCCCACTGATCCACCCCAGAGCAGTGTACACCACATCCCAGACCAATGCCCAATTAGACACACATTATTTAATTATTTAATCATAAACATTTTGTGCATAATTTAAGGTAAAGTGTCATATAACGTAGAATTATTACACATAAAGTGATATTTTAAGCCTTTTTGTTTTAATGTTGATCAGTATGGCTTATAGTTCAGGAGTTCACTGGACAATCAAGTACATTATATCATGGTCAGTAAAACTACATCAGCAGGTCCAACATTTTGTTGGAAAAGGAAATCAGCATCTCCATACAGCTTGCCAGCAGACGGAAGCATGAAGTGCTCTAAAATCTCCTGGTGGATGACTGTGTTGACTTGATAAAACACAGTGGACCATCACAGACTGCAGAAACTGCACACTGGACTTCAGACACTTGGATTGTGTGTCTCTCCACTCTTCCTCCAGACTCTAGCAGCTGATTTACTAATGAAACACTAAAGTGACTTTCATCTGAAAAGAGGACTTTGTACTGACTAACAGTCCAGTTCTGGTTCTGCTCAGTCCAGGTCAGACACTTCTGATGTTGTCTCTGGTTCAGGAGTGTTAATACAAGGTATGAAGCCTGAGAGATACACAGTATTAATGCTGTTTGAATAATAATTTACTCAAATATTGTAATAATTTAAGATTCTGTACAGTACAGTACCATAAGATCAACGTATCATGATGCATCATGCATGTTCACAGCCCTGAACTACACGTTTCTATGTGTTTTCAATGTGTTTTAACAGATTTATTGTCTCTATTTATTATTGTATATATTTACTATGGGGCCTTTGGTGCATTGTGTATTTATTGTATTGTATTTCATTTA
>BRDA01012232.1:20304-31410 GCA_036984385.1 Crenuchus spilurus | reverse complement strand
TTCCAGTATTTTTTATGTAAAATGTTTGAGTTTAATGTCTGATTGACTCTGAAATGAAAGCTGAGGAGTTAAATAAGAACTCAGTGAATCAGTTTACAGACTAAAATGTGTCTAAACTTTGGACACAAAGCAGCACCTTTGTCAGATATAACAGCTGAACACACTCCTGACTTTCTCTCTACAACAGACATCAAACATTCTTCAGACAGTTCTTCACTAATCTGCTGCAGAACGTCACATAAATGTTGGCTCTTGTAGGTTTGCTTTGCTTTTTACTTCATCCCAAATCAGCTGGATGGGGTTTAAGTCTGAGACTGTGCTCCACTCCATGTTTTCAAGCTGACCATCTTGTTGTTGTTCCCTGAGGCAGTACTGGCAGAGCTTGGACTGATGTCAGACATATGAGACATAAAGCCCTTCTTCTTTTGATGTTGATAAGTGTGGCTTAAAGCTCATAAAAATCTGAAATACAGAAACTCAACATTCCGTTTGGAGTTCAAAGTGTTTGCAGTATAAATAGTGAATCTCTCAGAGCTACAACTGTCACATCTCTAATATCAACAGTCCTGAACCAGAAGTGTCTGACCTGGACTGAGCAGAACCAGAACTGGACTGTTACTCAGTACAAAGTCCTCTTTTCAGATGAAAGTCACTTTAGTGTTTCATTAGTAAATCAGCTGCTAGAGTCTGGAGGAAGAGTGGAGAGACACACAATCCAAGTGTCTGAAGTCCAGTGTGCAGTTTCCATCCACAAACAAGCTTTATGTAGATGTCCATTTCCTTCTCCAGCAGGACTCTGCACCTGTCCACAGTGCCAAAACTACTAGCAAATGGTTTGCTGACTGTGATATTATTGTGTGTGATTGGCCAAACTACTGCTATAAGCCATACTGATTACTTTACATGTCATGAATCCAAAATATAGGACTTTTTACCATTTTGAATCAAATTGTGAACTTTTTGATTAAGCTCCAGCAAAACTGTGTTCTGAGACTCATTGGCTACCTTTCTCAGCTCTAGAAATGACTGACGGCTTGTTTGTTGGAAGGAAGGGGGCAGGTTGAAGCTCTGCGGAGGCTCCAGCTGGGCCCGGCTGTGTTTTTGGCTTTTCCATTCCAGATGCAAAGCAGCTCCCATGCAAATCGGAACTGGCTTTGCACAGCACGGCGCAATTAAACGCTGGTCCCCTCAGTGCAAATATTGTTCCCTGATACGAGCCAAAAGCTAGAAAGCTCTTTCCCAGGCACAAAAAAAGAGCAAAAATTGGGGTCAGGCGCATTTAGTTGCTAAGCGTCTCCCTCCTTCCATGCATGTGTGGATGTTACTGGGAGTATGAGAGGAGCAGAAGGAGGGGAGAGGGAAAAAGTATTCGAGTATAAAATGCAAATTTATAGCTTCCTCCACTTCTGTAATTGAATAGCGGAGACTGGAGCCAGGCGTGATTCGAAACACCAGTGACCGTAAGAGCATATAACCTCTTCCTCATCTGGCCCACATCAATCATCACCCATTTTGTCTCACGCTTCTCAAAAGTGGAGTGGAGTGTCTGTCGAGTTCAAAGCAGGGTGTAGAAATGAAAGAAACTGGCAGCCCATTACTGTGCTACTAGCAGTGACACAAAGAACACTTTGCATGGTGTGGGCAGAAATGACTTGGAGCATCAGAACTGAAGGCCTCCACCCATTCTTGTCTGTACAGTGCCCATGGGTATGCACCATACAGCACCATTTGAATATTTAAACATGCCCATAGCATTCTCATGATGTCAGATGGCTGTTACTAACAACTAAGTGCTTTTTTTTACAAAACAGATTAGATTCATATCAAGACGCTCCTTAAATATTTTCCCTTAATTCCAAATATGGTTCAATCAAGAGTTAGTGCTGGGCAATAAAAACGATCTCGATTTGTTTCACGATAATTTTTCCCTCGATGACGATGATAAGCCAGGACAATCAACTTCGATAAACATTAACAATCGATTCCATTTCATGTCTAAGCAGCTTGACAGTGAGTTAGTGTGATACTGCTGCTCATTAGACAGATCCTCCTCACCAGTGCTGCCACCGGTTACACCCTAATCACACAGCACACTGTCAGACTGCACACTGAAATGCATGCTCCGTTGTGGGAGCCTATATGAGAGCTCAAAAACGGGGTTAAACAGAGCACGCGCACGAGCAACAAGCAAAAACAGCTGTGAGGTGAGCAGAGAAATGAGCAAACAAGACAACTCAAGATGAGAGACGATATCTGCGTCTTTACACAGCTGCACGAGTCACTTCATGTTGCTGCGCATGCGCATCTGTTTGTGTTCACCTCTCACTTTTCTGCTCCAGTCTGAAGTTTGTGCTCGCTGCATAATCACAACAGGAACTGTATGTTCATTACAGTACATTAACAGTTCTAAAGGTTTAGAGCTTTGCAGTAGGAATGTGTGTGTTTTATCTTGTTAATTTATTTTGTTATATTTTCTACATCATTGCAGGACACATAGAGTACTATATTTTGTTATTTTAAAAAATTGTTAGACATTTTGTACATTAGAATTTTATTTTTTTATGTTAAGTTTTACCTCCTCTGGGCAGGGGAATCAAAATGTAAATTTACTAAGTTTAGTTCCAGTGAAATCTTTAACTGTGTATTTGAGCTATTTGCATCCTGTGTTCCTGCATCTTATGTTCTGGCAATAAACATTTTAATATTTTAAATAGCAACATTTCATGTATTTAGTCTGATGTTTTTTAGAAATATGTTGTTTAAAGCTATGACAGTGTTAGAAAATTTAATATCATGATAATTATCGAGATTGGTCAATATAGAAAAAATTATTGTGATAAAATTTTTGGCCATATTGCCCAGCTCTAGTTCACGTTACTGCTCATATATCGCTAAAGCGAAACTTTGTACTATAGAAGAAGCCCAATACAACTGGAAATCATACAATGGGAAGGAAAAAGTCCTTTTTCTTGGTATAAAGTTAGGGTACGCAGATTATTCGAGGGTGCAAATTATTGCATATAATATATATATATATATATATATATATATATATATATATATATATATATATATATATATCTCCCTCTACTGCACAGTGTTGCCCTCAGGCAACAGAAAGTTTTCTTAAGCCCATTGTAGAGTACATGTTTCTTTAAATGATTGCAACCAATTAGAATGGTCAACAAAGGACAAAAGAACAGTCCAAAAAGATGCGGGAGTCACTATCAAGCATCATTTGAAGGCAGGACTTCCTTTTCTGACACATGGTCACAGGAGCACATGGTGTGAGAAAAAGGTAAGATTATTTGCTTTAGTAATCTTTTTTAAAATAAAATTAACTGTAAATAAAATAATGTGTGTGTATGAAGGTGTAGAGAAGTCTTTTGTCAGGTTTTATGAAGTTTTTATTATTTTGCATGTACAGAAAATCAGTTTTTCTTTTTGTTGCCTCAGGGCAATGTTGTGCGATAAGGGATATTTTTCAGGGATGTCTTTGCTGACAATGTGTTTGGATGTTTGCACATAAACATGTGATAATATGTAAACAAAACAAGCTCTAAACATATTTGTAATTATTTTTAAACTTTACATTTTTTTACATTTTGACAGAAAAATGGATACACGGTTGTTCTATGGAAGAAAAGAGCAGGATCAGCATGTTAGGCAAATCACATCTGACAGTGAGGATAGTGAGATAGAGAGTGATGACAGTGAGGAGTGGAATGGAGAAAAAGGTTTGAGTAGAAGTGAAAAAATAGGGCTTTAATTTCAAACAGCAGACAGCATCCAAAATAGGGGGTCAGATCAAGTTGTATTTATCATTGTTTTTTCATTGGAAATGGAAACTTTTTATTTATTTTTATAGACATTCAAGGTACGAGTGGGGATGAAGATGAAGACAAAGAGGACAATCTGTCTGAAGATGACAATAGTTCTTCAGTAGTACTTGTTGGATTCCCTGATTTCATTATATCGCACCAAGATCAGGTCAAAGAAATGGTACCACCGCCTTGTCTTTCATTTGATAGATATGGCAGTGGTGACGTGTTGGCTCATCTACAGACGGAATTGTGTTTGAAATGGAATGATGAGAAGTGAACACATGCGCCTTTATGCCTTCAAGTCCCAAATTGCACATAGTCTGTGCAAATCCATAAAAGATGCCAGGAAGAGAGGCAGAACCAGTGGTGGGATTTCCCAACAGTACGAGTAGAAAAGGAGAAAACAGGGGCGCACAGCTCCCATCCCTAACCAGGATGTTCGCTTGGATAATACCTCACATTGGCAAATAATGTGTGAAAAGAAGGGAAGGTGCAGAGTTCCTGGGTGCACAGGAACACCCACAGTGATGTGCAAAAAGTGCAATCTACATCTCTGTTTCACAGCACAGAAGAATTGCTTTTTAAAGTTTCATACAGAGTGAAATCTCATTACGTGAAGTACATGATATGACACACTACATAATATAAATTTACGCCTGTATCAAACCAAATATGTAAACATGTTTCAAGTGTTTTTCTCTTTTTACTTAATGAAATGTTGACATTTTAAAAAGTTTGTGGTTCTGTACTGCTCTCTAAGCAGTCTTATGATTTGTGAATTCATAATTTTCTCAGTGATTCTGTACCATTGTTGCACAACGTCGCCCTTGGGCAACAAAAAAAATTGTTGAAGGGGGGTTCCAAAAAAAAAAAAAAAAAACAATTTATCAATAAAATGTCTCAAAATGAACCAAAAAATTATGTGAAATAATTTTTATCATGTTCCATCAAAATGTGTGCAGTAGAGGGATATATATATATATATATATACACACACACACACACACACACACACACACACACACACACACACAGTACTTCACAGACTTTAAACTTCACTTCTGCGGTTCATGTATAATAATTACATGGTCACTTTAATACAGATACATGTATATAAACCCATCAAACCTGAAACACTGTAAACTTCACTTCTGCTGATTATGTAAATATGTTATTGATGCTTGGGACGTTGTACACAAAGTTTCATTGTACTTGTGTATAATGGTAATAAAGATTTTCTTATCTCTATCAGTAATGGAAGTTTACCCCATCAATTAGCATCATACAAGCAATGTACTGACATTCATCACCTAAACTGCTTTGAGTCATTAAAGGAATTGTTCACTCAGAAATCACATAAAGACATTTTTCAGCCAAAACATATTTGGAGCTTCATTTAGCTTCACTACAAGGCTAATGCTGCCAGCAAATGCTATAAATCACCAGTCAACTCAAATAGTCCAGTTGTTTCCATTAAAACAGGTCTTAATTAAGGTCTCAGACTAGTCTGTGTGTTTTAGGGCAGTACAGAAGTACAGAAATGAACAAAAACACAGCTACAGGTGGTAACATCAGACAGCAGACCTAAAAAATATTAGCTAGTCTACAAAATCTTAATTAAGACCTTAGATGCAGTTTGAGCCGGTTGAGCAAGTATTTGTTGATATATTTTGATAAAAAACAACTGGGCTATTTAGGCGAGTTCTGATGTTAGCAATGGCTTAGGCTTGCAGTTCCGGTTCTAAAGCAAAATTTAGACTCCAAACATGTTTTGGCTGATGAACTACATCTGAAAATATGACTTGAGTGAAGAACTGCTTTACGTATTGTCTAACAGGCTTTTTGACTGTATGACATTATCTTCACAAAATAACAAAAAACACCACGTTTCACATCTAAAATAATCAGTTTATGAGTTTTAGTCCATTTTTATAGAAAATAACATGTTATTATTTCAGGCATTTACACAATGATAACCAGCAGGATAACCTTCCATTATATGATTAAAGATAATATTCTGTATTCCAACTTAATAAAAATAATAATATGTTCGTCAGCCCTGTGCCATAACTGCACTATTAACTAATCACTTTTATTTCCCGTTAGCAGAAAAGCTGTGTGTTTAGCCACCACCTGCTTGTGGATACAGGGTAGACAGACAAAGGAATCTCTTCTAACACTGGAAGCGTAAGCGGACACCACATCACCGCCGGGGAGAACTCCCACTCTAAGCTATAATATCCACACCAGTCACTGAAAGCATGGGGCTCTTGTAAGGGGACTCACCTGACTGTAAAACCAACACTAGGTGCTTTTAACAGGACATGTCTAGTACTGGCATATATGTAATCTGTACCAGTATAACAGTGCTGGTGTTGGGTAATAACCCAGAGGTGTAAAATCTACACAGAAATTGTCTGAGTGAAAGTATGAAAAAGTGTACTCACGTAAAAGTGAAAGTATTGAGCAAAAATATGAACGAGTGAGAGTATAAACAGAATATAATACAATACACATGTACACAGATATAAAAGTTTTCTGATTTTGGTGTGTGATGCAGTGGTTATGTTATTGCTGACTTGTTGCTCTTTGATGGCTCAAAGTAAATAGTATGAGATATAAATGAGACATGAAACACTTCTGGTCCAGATAAAAATGCTGATATTTACAGCATCAGAACTGAAACTGATAGAGCTCATATGGAGAGTCTTTAGTAAATATAATGTTTTAATATCTGAGTAAGTCTTATTGAGAGCTCTACTAATACTCAAAGAGGAGACGCGAGATTATCGAGGTCTTTTTCTCTGGAGGAACATCTGAGCAGCAGGAGATCTAAGCTAAAGTCTTCTTCGTGCTTGTATGTCATTCCCTAGAAGTAACAAATAATTGCTGGAAAACTCAAATTCTTTGAAACTGGTATGTTTATGTGACTTTGTGACCGGTTATGAAAGTAGACAGTAAATAACACAGAATTTATTGCTCACAGCACGTTGTGTAAATAAATAACAAAAATACAGAACACAAATTAATCTCTTATATACCTTTAAATCTACATATATCCTCTGGTGTATGCAGTGCATGGATAATCCACTACAGCGCAAAAGACATGTACAGTGTATCACAAAAGTGAGTAGACCCCTCACATTTCTGCAGATATGTAAGTTTATCTTTTCATGGGACAACACTGACAAAATGACACTTTGACACAATGAAAAGTCGTCTGTGTGCAGCTTATATAACAGTGTAAATTTATTCTTCCCTCAAAATAACTCAATATACAGCCATTAATGTCTAAACCACCACCAACAAAAGTGAGTACACCTCTAAGAGACTACACCCCTAAATGTCCAAACTGAGCACTGCTTGTCATTTTCCCTCCAAAATGTCATGTGACTCATTAGTGTTACTAGGTCTCAGGTGTGCACAGGGAGCAGGTGTGTTTAATTTTGTAGTAAAGCTCTCACACGCTCTTATACGGGTCTGTAATAAAGTGGACTCCCCTGGATGTTGAGAGATGTGGGAGTACGCTCTATGGGTAGCGTTGAGTGAGCGTGTGAGGCGAGGTTCAAGAAGTAACCGGAGGTTGGAATTCCTTTCTGTACATTTATTTACATCAACAAACTACTATTTACAACATTTAACATATACACACGGTCGACGAGTAATAGATACAAATATATACAGGAAATTCTATTTACAGAAGTTACGGCTGATGACTGCAAAGTCATATAAGCCTTTCTGCACTCATAGGTTGTCTCTCCAGTCTATCAACCTATACTGCCTTGTAATGGTAAATTACACCATTTTTATACAGGTAGCCCCGCCTCTTGGAATAGTCCATTCCTTGACCGGGTGACATGAACAATAATATCATTCAAGAATTTGCACAATGATATTTTAAGCAAACTTCATTTTACATAGTTCTATTATTTTGACCTTTTCGTTACATGCATGCTTTTGTTTGTCCTTATGATCATTTGTTTAATAATGTTTCTTTTCTTTTGCAGGATCACCTCCCCCTATCTCCTCAAGATAGTTCCTTCCAAGTAATTAAAAGCTCAGTTCAACTGTTCTTACTCTTTTGGTTCCTGTTCATTAATTGCTGCAAACAGGTAAGTGTTTTGCTTGTCTTTGGTGGTGAATGTGAGGGTGACCTACTTCATCACAGGGTCACTGAAAGTTCCAACATGTCACCTCATGGCAAAGAACTCTCTGAGGATCTTAAAAGATGAATTGTTGAACTACAAGAAGATTGCCAACACCCTGAAACTGAGCTGCAGAACAGTGGCCAAGATCATCCAGTGTTTTAAAAGAGCAGGGTCCACTCAGAACAGACCTCGTGTTGGTCGTCCAAAGAAGCTGAGTGCACGTGCTCAGCGTCACATCCAAATGCTGTCTTTGAAAGATGGACACAGGAGTGCTGTCAGCATTGCTGCAGAGATTGAAGAGGTGGGGGGTCAGCCTTTCAGTGCTCAGACCATACGCTGCACACTACATCACATTGGTCTGCATCGCTGTCACCCCAGAATGAAGCCTCTTCTGAAGTCTGTACACAAGAAAGCCCACAAACAGTTTGCTGAAGACATGTCAACAAAGGACATGGATTACTGGAACCCTGTACTATGGTCTGATGAGACCAAGATTAATTTGTTTGGTTCAGATGGTCTCAACCATGTGTGGCGGCAATCAGGTGAGGAGTACAAAAATAAGTGTCATGCCTACAGTCAAGTATGGTGGTGGGAATGCCATGGTCTGGGGCTGCATGAGTGCAGCAGATGTTGGGGAGTTGAACTCCAATATGTACTGTGAAATAATGAAGCAGAGCAAGATCCCCTCCCTCCAGAAACTGGGTCGCAGGGCAGTGTTCCAGCATGATAATGACCCCAAACACACCTCTAAGACGACCACTGCTTAATTGAAGAGGCTGAGGGTAAAGGTGATGGACTGGTCAAGCATGTCTCCAGACCTAAACCCAATAGAACATCTTTGGGGCATCCTCAAGTGGAAGGTGGAGGAGCACAAAGTCTCAAATATCCGCCAGCTCCGTGATGTCGTCATGGAGGAGTGGAAAAACATTCCAGTGGCAACCTGTGAAGCTCTGGTAAACTCCATGCCCAGGAGAGTTAAGGCAGTTCTGGAAAATAATGTTGGCCACACAAAATATTGACACTTCAGGAACTTTCACTAAGGGGTGTACTCACTTTTGTTGCCAGTGGTTTAGACATTAATGGCTGTATGTTGAGTTATTTTGAGGGAAGAATAAATGTACACTGTTATATAAGCTGCACACAGACGACTTTTCATTGTGTCAAAGTGTCATTTTGTCAATGTTGTCCCATGAAAAGATACTTAAATATCTGCAGAAATGTGAGGGGTGTACACACTTTTGTGATACACTGCATCTCATTTTATACATCAGGTTTCTCTTATTTATGTAATTAATTTTAATAGATATTTATACTTTACTATTTATGATGAAGAAATGATGAAATTATGATTTATCATAATTATAAGAACCTATCATTTAATTATATTGATGATATCAAGGTCTTAAACGTATCAATGATATGATATAACGTATATGATACATGGCTTTTTAGGGATAAGTAGATCTCACTCTTTGTGTTGTAGTGATTACCACATGAAAACAGAACAAAACTGTAAAATGTATTTAGGAATGAATCTAAACTTAATATCTGATACAGTCATATTTGGGAAATGAAATGTTGTGTCTTAGCAACCCTGCCTGATCCAGCTTGTTAGATTTCGTGACAAGCTTGCTTGTATCAAAGTACGACTGGCCGTACAGCCTTTGGCTGGACCTTGTGTTGTTACCACAGACCTCTATTTGCAATGCAAAAGAATCTCGAGTCAGAAAGCACATAAAAGCCTCTGGGCTTACCTCCGTGTCTAGCACTGTTCAAAGAACCGCCGCACTACAAGGTTTCACCAGAGACGTTTCACCACTTAGTCGAGGTACCGTGTTGGTGGGAATCTGAGTGGTGAACAAATGAGTTCAGTGTACATGAGGCAGTCGATTTAGCAGGAATATGCTGGGTTTGGGTGTGCTGGGCTAAAGAGAGCAGCTGAATGAGTCGACCAGATCCCTGCGTGACTGGAGAAGGAGCCTGCAGGCACTGCAGCCTTTAATAACCAGTACAGAGACGCAGGGGTTCAGAGCACTCAGCAAACTCCTGCTGCCTCCTGCGTATCCTCCACTCCACTGAGTAAAACACTGACACAGAACGAAGAGAGGGACTGAGAAAGAATGAATGAGTAACACGCCTATTGTGAATGACTGGGGGAACAGGACTGTATATGCGGATATCACTGTCAGATCAAAATCTTTTCATTTTTAATGATTACATTTTTTTTAATAATTAAAACTTTTTAATGATTTCAATCCCAGCTGTCCTTTCATAAATAATGGAGCAAAAGAAATGGTCCAAAACTGCTTAAAACCATGCTACACTAGTAAAAACTGTAGAAGAAAATGAATGATAGAATGAGTGGGCATTCAGACAGAAGGTATAAAGTCATATTATGGGCACCTACCTAATAGTGGCAATAACCACACTTGGCTCAGTGCGTTTGCTCAATGGTAGACTTTCCTTGGTGCTCCTGTATTCATTATAGAGGTTAACTGGTCCACTGTGGTGTGTGAACAATATTCATCCTACCACTGTTATGCCGTTGGGAGGAACGATGTATGAGAAGTTGATTCTCAGTACATCTTCTCTACAGCGGCTCTAAAACATCCCAGAGTCAGCAGTTTCTGAGATGCTGCCACCCTTCACCCGGTACCCTATTATCATGCCCTTTTGGACATCAGTCAAATCACATCATTTGCCCATGATGAGCATTTTGATACATTTTTCATTTGTCTTGCTATTTCAAATCACAGCCTTTTTTTACAGGATTATTTCTATTATGTTGCTTCCTCCCCTGAGTTCCACTGTATTAGTGCTGTGAATAGCTTCTGGTCAGGCAGAATACCCTGGTGTGGGGGTGGATGGGTCACTGCTTACACACAGTCAGTCAGTAGCAACAATCTGAGGCAGCATTCTCCAATAACTTTATCATTCAGCTGCCCCACAAAAAAAATCACTGCCAAACAGCAGGGACACAGCTCTCAGCATCTTATAGTTAAAACTGAAACAAATATCAACATATTTGTTATAGTTATCAGATACAGTGGACTGACACACATTCGTCACTGGGTAGGTGGGGGTGTGGTCCCATAAGACGGACTGGTCTTCGATAAGTGTCGTGATTATGTCAC
>BRDA01012232.1:9140-20294 GCA_036984385.1 Crenuchus spilurus | reverse complement strand
GACACTTCTGGACATTCAGTGGTTTTTCATTATTTAAAAATGTTCTGGGTGGCACGGTGGCTTAGTGGTTAGCACGTTCGCCTCTCAGCGCTGAGGTCTTGGGTTCGAGTCCACATCTGAGCGGAGTTTCCATGTTCTCCTCGTGTCTGCGTGGGTTTCCTCCGGGGACTCCGGTTTCCTCCCACAGTCCAAAAACATGGAGATCAGGTGAATTGGGTACTCTAAAATTGTCTGTACGTACGTGTATGTGTGTGCGTGTGTGTTCACCCAGCGATGGACTGGCGCCCTGTCCTGGGCTTAGTTGAAAAGTGTAATGCCCTGCCCTGCGCCCAGTGAGGGGGTGGGGGACTAATCGCGACCCTGATGAGGATTAAGTGGGTGTGATAATGGATGGATGGATAAAAATGTTCTACATTGTAGATTAACACTAAAATCATCTAAACTATGAATAAACACATCTGTAATTATTTAGTAAATAAACAAGTAAACAAACCAGAACATGCTTATATGTTACATTCTTCACAGTAGGCACCTCTTACTTAATGGCAGCTTTCTTGGCATTTTCTCAGTCAGCTTTATGAGGTAGTCACCTGGAATGGCTTTCAGTTAACAGCTGTGTCTTATCAAGAGTTCATGACTTTGAAGAATCAAAATCTAAAATATGTTTTGGTTTGTTTAACACTTTTAAGTTTACTACATGATTCATTATGTAGTCTTCATAGTCTGGAGGACTTCAGTATTCATTTACAATGTAGGAAAAATAAATAAATACATAAATAAAAACATTGAATGAGAAGGAGTGTCCAAACTTTTGACTGGTACTGTATATATTTTCACATGGTTGACCTCCTGGCTTATTAAGACATAGACCCAGACAATGGCTTTTACTGAGCTAAAAGACTGCCAAACCACTGCATATCACATCAATATACAGAATACTCCAACAAGCTGACTTTGAAGGTTTTGATCATGTTCATGCATTGGCACAGTTTCCTTTAGATGTTTTGCCTTGTATATAGCTCTCATATCTAAAAAAAACACACTTTAGAGCAAAGTGTTCTCTCAAAATGTCCGGGAAACAGTATATCTGAAAAATCCGAAGGTCCTTATTAAAGAACAGAGTGAAAAGGTGGGACTTCAGCTGCATATAAAGAAGGCAAAGGTCATGACAACAGGAAAGATCATTAACTTTACTGTTGATGGAGAAAATGCTGAAGTGATGGACAGTATTAGCCTACATGGATCAGTGATGAACAAAAATGCATGCAGACTAACACTCAGCAGAACAAGGATGGTTTTATAAAATGTATAAGATTTATAAAAGTAACCATTTGTCTCCTCAAACAAAGACTAGAATTGTCTAGACTGTGGTCTTCTCTGTGGTTCTTTGTGGATGTGAAAGCAGGACATGAACTTTGCTGTTGGAGAACACTTTTGGGAGAATATCAGAGAACAAAGAAAACAAATAAATAGATCCTGGACCAAATCAAAGTTCACACTTTACTAAGTCCAGATCACCAATCTGAAGATCTCTTATTCTGGACACATCAAGAAGAACCAGTTCAACCAGTTCACAGTTATACTGGAACACTTGCAGTTAAAGAGGAAGAAGAGCAGCAACAAGATGGAGGGAAACACAAAAATTGACTTGATGGCACTTAATAATATTAATCATGTAATAATTTTCTGGGAGGAGGTTTGGTTGCCAGTGTTGTGAACAAGTCTAACCAATTTGGCATATTAATCTAGAATGTATTTGATGCTTTCACCTAGAACCTCTTGGAATGCTGCCTTGTCTTGTATCATGTTCTATCTGTCAAACATCTTTTTTTATTGTATTGTACTGTATTATTTGCCCTTTTATTGTATTGTGGTAGTCCTTGAGGAACTACCCGCATATAACTGAAATGAAATTAACCTTACGTAACTTGACTTGAATGAACGATCTAGTCAGGATGAATTATAAAAATCTATGAAGCCCCCTTGTAAAGAAAGCCTAGGGTGGTAAGTCACTGAGACAGAGAAAACCCCAAATGCAGACAGAGTTACTGACTGGAGAAATAAAACATAAAAGAATGAAATCAAGATACCAAGAGCTAAGACTTAAAAAGAATTTACCTAAATTGTCAGCTTGTATGAGCTGCTCAGGAAATTTAGCTCAGACTGCAGACATGGTGCTCCATTAGCAGAGCTCTGCACAGGTGTCACCGATTGCCAGTGTCTACCTCTCAAAGCACTTGCTGCCCCCTTAATATTTCTGTAAGGGCCACTCTCCTATTGTGCAACTTTCCGCTGCTGGGGGTGGACACCTTTCCTCTGATTCCCGTCATTAGCTGTCATTGTTTGCAGCTGTGTCTGGCTCATTTCTGTAAAGGTCCACCTCTTCAGTGGGCTCTGGTTTTCTTATTCTCTAGTGTCAGTCATCAGCTGTTATTGCCTTCAGCTGTGACTGGCTGACTTAAAGACTCTGTGCTGTGTGCTTGATGCCTTCTGTCCATTTTCTCCTCTGAGGCCAAAGACTTCCATCATTTTCTGTCTTCTATCCTGTAAAGAGACAACCTGTAAACCTCCCAGCTTGGGTTCCGTCCCCCTATATCTGACATATCTCGTATGGACACTCCACAATCCCTGGCACACTTCAGTTCTTTTACTGTTTTGGCAATAATCACAAGGTTTATCTGCACATTGTGAGGCTCCGCTGCAGTTCATACTGTTCAGGGCTATACCACATTCCACAACCTAAGTGGATTTGTTCCCATGGCACCAGTTCGAATACTAGTTGTGGCAACTTTTAGTTTGTGTTTTTCTCCCCCCCATTCTTTACTATTTTTGCCACCCCCTCTAGCTTCACTTAGTCATATTCTGTGACTTTTAGATATGTTTTGTTTAAAACAGGGCAGTTATCCCCACTCTACGTCTCCAACTGGAGAGCTGGCTGTCCCATTACAATTTCATATATATATATATATATATTTTTTTTTTTTTACTGAAGACTTTCAGAGAACCACCTTGTTTAACTGCTTCCCCTCAGTGCCCCAAAGTGCCAAGAGTGTATTTTTCTATGTGTAGATCATGTAACATGTAGAACCTCATTTGAGAACTTTGCAGTAAATCTAAATGACTCAAACTCACTCAATCTCACAGCTGGTACTGGCTGGCAAGAGAATTTGTGGAGGTTCACAGTCATTAATGCTTTCAAAGCCAAAGCCAGTACACTTATCACTCAAAGCCAGTGGCAGAGATGGCTAATGACGACACACACACACACAGACACACACAGACACACACACACACACACACACACACACACACACACACACACATAGTGACCCCCCAGTTCCTGCTGCACAGAAGTAGCTTTGTGGAGAAAAGAAGCAAGAACAAAGCCTCCTGTGTGTGAGACATCCCAACAGCTGGGACATACAGCGAGCTTCAGACACACTTAACCACCACGGGACATTTTCTCTGTCTCTACACCACCTTCTCTTTCTCTTTCTCAGTCTGCCTGCCCGCCTGTGTCCCTCAGCTCCTGATTCTCCTCTGAAGCTGTATGCTCTCTTTTCTCATCTTTCTTTCTGCCCCCCACCCCTGTCCCACCCCAGTCTCTTCTTCTGTGGTAGGGATGCCGACTCGGGCAGCAGTCACATAAAAGCTACCACATGTTAGAAAAGCATTTCTGAATATGTATGACTAAATCAATAAGACTCTACTGAATGCAAATGTTAGGACTTGCCAGCCAAGTCTGCTGTCATGACACCAGTCTGAGCTGCTAAGGATTTACTAAGAAATACTAACAGCAAATGTTCATTACTTCTTGCACTGTTCACATGAAACTACTAACTTTCAGTTTTTATCTAATTAAATTGGCTTACAGTATATTGTGAATTTTTAGCTTCTATAAATCAATTTTTTTATTTTTCTATATTGATCAATCTCGATAATTATCACAATATTAAATCCTGTTAAATCCTGTCCCTCAACTCTCATTGGCTAGAGCAGAGGTGTCCAAATCCAGTCCTGCAGGGCCGGATCTTCCTGATCAAACAACACCTGATTCAGCTCAGCAGGTAATGAGCTGGTTTAATTGTAGTGTCAGAGCAGAGAAATCACCAAACTCTGCAGAAATCCGGCCCTCCAGGACTGGATTTGGACACCCCTGGGCTAGAGGGACAGGATATTACAACATCACTTCAGCCTAAAACAGACCCCACAAAATGAGAAGGGGTGTCACTACCCGATCCATTCACCCTGCCTGATTTGTACCGCGCATGTGTATAAACACGTCATGTCTGAATAAAGTTTTATGAATTGCATAATCGTTTTTGGTGAAGGATGAGAACTTTTGCACTTCATCGTTTTATTAAATTTATGTTTAATTGTTCATTAAAAAGAAATCATTTGCAGGATTACTTACATAGACGGTGGAGAGCAGAACTGCCTTAAGCAGCAGCAGGGTTGCCAGGTCTCTACTACTCTTTAACTCCTTATGGTTTTAACACCACAGTTATACGCTCAAAACGTCTGTGTTACTATAAGTGTTTTATGGCTATGACTGAGGTGTACACAAGCAGTTAAATGGCAGTGAACAACTGAGTGTGAAGAGCTTTGGGGTAGACTTACTAGTATTAGATGACTTATTGGAATAGGATCTGAACATAAACTTAGAGTAGAGAAAAGGGGATATTTTAAATGCAAAGTAAAGCAATAAGAGAGGCATGTTCTTCTTACATTATATATACTACTACTACTAATAAAAATAATAATGCTCTGCTCTCTCGAGGTCTCAACTGTCAATGGCAAGCAACATGATCGGGATTCAAAGTGACAGTGCTTTAGTCCTTAGATAGCTGAGCCACATCATTCACTGTTTCTGAAATCAAGGGTATTAAAAAAGTTGATCCTGCTTTTGTTAAAGCAATTGTCTCTACTGTCCAGTTAAGGATGTTTACTACATTTTGGATCATTGCTGTGAGGATTTGACTGCATTCAGCAACAAGAGTGTTAGTAAGATCAGGAGCTTTAGTGAGGTCAGGATGGTGGATGACCTCATCCCCAACTCATCCCAAAACTATTGAATGGAGCACCATTATTCCCACACCTGACCATAAAGCTAATATTTGTAGTGTGAAAGAAACAAGCAATGAGCTGGTGTCCCAATACTTTTGTATGAGAACAGATAACAAAAAGTGCTTTTACCAGCATGGGAACAAAGTTCAACTGCTGATTCCAATAATCAAAAAAATCCTAAATACCAGCCGATTATCCTTCAGCGCTGATAATTGGTCAACTCTTATGTGCACATAAATACAGACTGTGTAACGCAAACTCTTAGCTTTAGTCTATATTAGGGAATACTGAAGAATGTAATTTTATGTGTGTGTGCTTTAATAACCACCCCAAACAAAGAATATGTACAGCGTAACTCTTTAGGCCACTCCAAGCTGTCTCGGATGTCATGTGATGTTTTGGATGCCTCCTCTAATATCTGAGAAACTCGACAGCTGCAGGGGCAAAGCATCGTCAACTAACTAACATCCGCATTCTGTACAGACACTACACTACAAAACAATTACATAGGATTCAGTTCAGATGTGTGTGCTTGTTGACAATGTGCCGGCTCTTTAACTGTGATCTTCCCAAAGGTCAATAAATTGGCTTCATCCATGATTGAGCTGATTGACACTGTTGAAACAGACTTGAGAGAATTACTGGATTCTGCCGCTGGTTAGGCACTCAATACATCCAGTCCAGTACATTCAAGTATCAGAGAGAGTTCACGTCTGTATTCTTACTCGCCTACAGCACACTGAATGTAGAGGTTTTATCTCAGGAAAATCTCTCATTAAGGATAAGTGACTGGCCAGAAAAAGTGCAATAACTATTAAATAACTGAAAACGTATGTGTTCTGAATCAATATTGCTGTAGAGCAGATGTCAAGGTCTGTTTCTTATAAAAGGTGGCTTTAAATTTCTAATTCCAATATAATAAAAATAAAATCCAAACCCAAAAAAGCTGCTTTTCTTGTCTGTATCACAGCACTTTTAGAAGTCTCAGCTTTCGCAAAGTGTCTCTTTGCAAAATGTTTATGGGGTATAGATTTTTTAACCCTTTTTTATATATTCACTGGCCACTTCATTACACATACCTTGTATCTACACAATTTTATCAACTCCACTGATGATGTAGATACACTTTGTAGTCTAACTGTAATCTGACAGGCAACCTGGGGAAGGGTTCTAGTTTTAATCACCACCTCTCAGAAAACCTCTGTCTAATGATTAGGCACACTGAGCTCCTTTATGTACTTTATCTTCTATCATTTTTTGTTTTGTGTCAGTTTCTTTTCTCACTACCTGGCGATGACCACAGGAGGATGGGTTCCCTGTTCTGAGCGTCTCAAGGTTTCTGAGTTTGGCTCTTAAGGAGTTCCTCTTTGCCCTCCTACAATACGAATCCTCATTTGGGTGCGTAGATGCTTTGTCAGTTGATTTTACTTTTGTTATTTTTGACTAAAAGACCTTGAACCAATATGTATTACCTGTACACGTATATAAGGATGTAACAATATTGTAGGCAGATTTATGAGAGGGTACATTTTCTGGCAGGTGGACTGCCTTAAACCGTAACTTCTTCTGTTGACCTTTAGCATGAAATGCTTTTAGTCCCACATGTTTGTAACCAGCACGTGATACCTGTGAAAGGTTTGTGGATGCAATAACCATATAAACAGATTTAAGTGATGATGCATTTTCTGACACATTAAATGTGTTAAAAAAAGGTGTGGGGGTACTTCTTCTGGTGGTAGTGCCAAATTCAGCACAACACCACTGTTGCCTTTGGCTTGGAAGTCTTGGACTCAAGTTTTTTTTTCTCTTGTAAAACTGCATTGAACACACTAGCTATTAAAAAGGGTTATACAAAAACACTTTGATTGACTTACTGAATAAGTGATTGATTGATTAATTGATTGTCCTCAAAACGACCCTCTGGACTTCATACAGTATATAGACAAAAGTAGAGATATGTGCCCTTCTGAAATCAATGGTATATCTTGCTTTTGTTGGAGTAACTGTCTCTTCCGTCCAGGTAAGGCTTTCTACTAGATTACGCAGCATTGCTGTGAGGATTTGATTGCGTTCAGAGTGTTAGTGACATCAGGATGTTGGATGATCTCCAACTCATGCCAAAAGTATTGGATGGAGCAGAAAATACAGCAACACAGCTCAATGCCAGCCCCTCTAGCCCACCTGGCATCAGGCATGATGCCAATGTTTATCTGCTCCAGAGAGTCCTATTCTATTGGCAGTACTTCTATACAGCTATGTGTGCATTTGTACATCTGTGTCAGCAATGGGCGCAAATACAAGTAGCTGAATGCATTCATTAGGAGAGCTGTGCACATACCTTTAAACATATAGTGTATATAAAGGCAGGGTATGTCACATTGACAATGTAGTGTGAGTCGTTCACCGTGCAGATGTGAAACTGCTCCCTTCCCCCTCCCCGGTTACATTTCAGCACAAGATCAGTTACACGAGGCAGCCGAGGAGCTTCATGCCTCAAACCAACCTCTACACAAGTTACTTCTGATATGAGAAATAAGCATCAGCTGAGCATCCAGCAGACATGCTGATTAATATGTATTTGCATGCATAATTGGACCCACACCTGTCACCTGAACTAGTGATGGTCCGTCTGTATTATCTTACAAGAGGTAATCCGGGCCAAATACAGAGTGGAATGCCATATTGATCTCATTTACTCCAATGATAAGTTACATCAGATACAGAACAAGAAAAAACAACTCAGATCTGCTTTGAACAATACCACAGAAAGCTGTCAATTGTTTCTTCTTGCATAGCAGCTCACCTTTAATTCAGTTGTTTATTTTTCCATCCCTGTCTGGATATTCTCGTATTCCTCTCAGTTCAGTCCAGAGTTACCATCGCTGGAATAGAGCTGATTACAGATGCGCTCCCAAGACTGTAGCCCAGGAAAAAAAGGATCCACAGAGCAGCATATGCACCAAAGGTGCTCAAATTCTCACCCACAACAGCAAGTTAATGTAAAGAAATGTCTTTCTCCATGTCAAACTGGTGTAACATGACTTATTATAAAGCTACGGAGCTCTTGGTTATGATCCATGTGAATCTAGCTCTGTCCGCCAGCTTTGGTACAAACCTCTTTTCTATTGTTGGCAGGGTTGCCATGTCCCGGGAAATTCCTCACATCAAATTATACCAGAAAACCGCCCTACAAGTAGCACAAACGTAAAGCGTGTAATCACAGCTGTTTGAGGAAGGCATAATTGCTTTTAAAGATAGAGTACAGTACAGGTGTACTACTCTTACATCTTCTATAATTCCTACTTAGTAACTTAAGTTATTTTCTGTTCTATGTTATACTTTTGAAACATTTCAAGTTGTATGTATTATTATATTATATTATATTATATTATAACATAATGAGAGAGAAAATAATGTATTTTTAATTTATGTATTCGGATCCCTTTCCACTGAATGCTTTAATGTTAGGAAGTCTACTTAAGACATCTCCAACACTATGTATCCTTTTTTATTGTGTTAATAGAAGTGTTTTTTTATTGTCGTGACAAATTTTAAAGTAGCCCAAACACCTCAATTCTGTCTCCGACTGTATTTTCAAGAGCCCAATTTGTCTTGAAAATAACGAATCTGGCAACTCTAAGTGAAGGCCCTGCCCAACGCAGCACTGCATAACTCCCGCACATATTGTACCCCTCAACTGATTGGTCTATTATACACAAACCACGCCTTTTTGAGAGCTAATATCCAATCAGAAGTCTGCAAAACGAGTAACGAATTTAATAATGTTTTTACTTATTCAGAATCTCTACTATGTATTTATATAATACAAAGTTTATGATATAAGTTATTTATACGTTTTTTGCATATCCTCTGCAATTAAAATGTAAATAAAACAGCACAGTCTTAACGATTCACATGCGAGTGCAACCCCTAAGGTCCTAGAAGATGTATAAACATATTAGTAAATACAAAAAAAATCTAATAATTATTTAAGAATCGCATGCTAAATAAATATTTTATATTTACAACAGTATTTTAAGTACAAATGTTAAGAAGTTTAGGCTTCAGCTGATTTAAAATGTCAATCCACGTAACACTCAGTCAGGACCCTCTGACGAGCACTAACAACACTCAGCATGGCGGCGGCCGCTTCCCTCGTTGCGTACGGCAGTGATAGTGACTCAGAAAATAACTCTGATACTAACACAAGTCCAGAAAAGACGGACCCGGACTCGGTCGCACATCTTCAGCCTCTGAAATCTGGTAGAACGGCGTGTTTGTCTGTCCTTAATTCAGCGCCTGAGGTCGCAGTGAAGGTAATTGAGCTGGCATGCTAATGTTAGCCAAGTCTGCTAACTGAGGTAACCCAACTTCTGGTCATTTCTGATGAACTCTAACTTCATACGGATTCAAAGACCTTTATGTGTGGATCCACATTTGGAAATGTTGTCTAAGATACTCCAGTGTTAGTCTGAATAACTTTAACACGATATCTAATCTAGTAGTTAGGTAACTTACCAGATTCCGTAATAGCACCGTCCTTTCACACTGAAGAGGCTTACCGAACTAACTAGCTTAGTATCATTATTGACACTAACATCTCTTTATCGCTGGCTAGCTACAAAAATACACTGTTGTAACATTTCAAGAGAAATTCACCCTATTTTACATTTGAGCATTCTTTGTACTCTGATTAGTCAACATTTTCCTGAAAAACTCAACACGCTTGGAGGAGAGTGCTCTCTGCCCTGTGTTTATGTATCTGATGTTTGTTGTCACAACAATAATAAACTCCTTCCAAGTGGGTAACAATCCCTGACCCACATCACCAAGACTTTATGACCAAAGTAAACAATAAAACGTTTTTCCCTGAGTAATAAACACGTCTATGGTGCTTGTTTGGTTTCCATAATCTTGGTTGTGTTGGCAGCCTTTACCCACCCTGGTGATTACTAAACCTTTCATTAATCTCACCACTGAACTTCAGTTTGCAGCTGCTTCTCTTGTCAGTCTCTCAGTCAACATTCATATCTTTGTTACATTACTTTATTTAGCAGGAAATTGATCAAACCCAAACCAAGTTCGCATGTGGTAAGGTTATGTGAAATGTGTTTGGCTGCTGTGGTGTTTTTTTACCATATATATGTGAACACGTGATTCTCGCAGACAGCGTGTTGAGTGCTGGAGCAAGATATTCAAGTGTGTAGACTTGAGTCATATTGACAAGGACAAAATGGTTATCAGAACAGAGTCAGGCTTTATTTGCTAAGTACATTTGCACATACAAGGAATTTGTTGTTGGTCTGTCAGTGATTCTCAGTACACAGAATACAGAATTACACAACAGAACTTACATTCATGCAGTAACATAAACATCAGTACATGTACACTCGCTCATTCGCATAAATAGACAGCTGAACTTACACTAGGGCAGTAACAAATATTAATACATACACACACCACACCCACAGAAAATACAAATTATATTTTTAGTTACAGGAGTAACTTGGACTAGCACAGTAACATAAACATCAGTACATACTCATCATCACACACAAAATGCAGAACACAAAAGTAGACAGTAGAACTTGCACGAGGGTCATAACATAAATTTCAGTTCATACACATACCATACGCATGAACACATTCTCACACACGCTCGAGAAATTAATATAATGATTGTAGTGGCCAGAATTATCTTGTTTATCAGTATCTTAGTATTGTTAATACGTATAGAATATACAGTATATATACTATATATATATTATACTATATAGTAGGGATGTCCCGATCACGTTTTTTCTGTTCCCGATCCGATCCGAGTCATTAATTTTTTAGTGTCTCCTGATACGGAGTCTCAAACCGATACTTCTATTTTCTAGATAAGTACTAGATAATACTCTTCACACAGTGCACACATTACATTATAGTTAATCAAATTAATCCAATGTTTATATTTAACAACTGCAATGCTTTAGGGAAGATCATGAATAGATCTTTTATCTTCATAGCCAAACTCTGAGGCATAGTCCTCTGTGATTTTTTAATTACTGAGCCTAGCCTAGCCCTTGTCTTTTTTGCACTAGC
>BRDA01012231.1:123846-157602 GCA_036984385.1 Crenuchus spilurus | reverse complement strand
TGGAGGGTAGAATTTACGTATAAATAAACTGACACATTTTATGATGTAGCCCGAAATTGAGCTTCCCCTCCTTGAAAGACCAGCATCCGCCACTGTATATATATATATATATATATATATATATATATATGAAAACAATGTTTTCATTTGAGCACAACAGCTACTCTTTGCATTGTTTAAAGATCTAATGATAAAAGGACCAATAGAAATCCTTCAAACTTTTCTGCAATAGAATATATTTTACTGGACAGCAGCAGTATACAGGCTAATGGCAATGGTGTCATACAGCAATAATGATATTTTTTTGCTATGACAATACTGACAGATAATTGACAGTTAACTACAATATATTTGAGATCATTTAAAATAATTTTAAAGTTCAAAATAAGTAATTTTGCAAAGCTCTTGTTTTGTCTGTTTTGCACTCCCCCTCCCTAAAAACTCTATAAAAGTCAATCTATGAAGGATTTTAATAAATAAACCAATTACATTTTAAAGTTGATGAGCAATCATGTTTAAATAACTGTTATCTTAATATTGTTCAAAATTATTGTGATTGTGATTTTAGCCATAATCAATGCAATATATAGTTATTTAATTCTACAAAACTTTTTATTCAAATTCTACATTTTCTACTATGGCCATGTTTTCTACTTTGGGCAATTTTCCTGATTTTGTTGAAGTAACTGTTTCTACTGTCCATGGAAGGCTTTCTATTTAGACCCATTGCTGGGAGGATGTTGGAGGATCACCAGCTTACCTCATTCCCAACTTATCCGAAAATGGAATGTTCCCAGAGAACACAATTCCACTGCTGAACAAATCAATGCTGGGGGGCTATATACCCAAGCCTGGCATTAGATATGGTGCCAAGATTTTCAGGTTTGTCTGCTCCAGAGATTCTCTACAAGGACTAGACAACCTGTGTGTGCATTTGCACATTTGTGTCAGCAATGGGTCAAACTTAAAGTAATTTAATGCATTCATTAGAAGGGGTGTCCACAAACATTTGGAATTATAGTGTATATTGTCCATAGAAGGATTGTTCATAGAGTGGGACTATAGCAGCCTAAGTTTACCATGCCCAATGCCAAGTGATGCCTGGGGCTATAAAAACCCATAGTATTGGGTTGTGTAGCAGTGAAGCTGCATTCACTGACTCCAAAAAGCTTCTTTTATTGCTTTTCTTCCCATGCTACCTTTGGCTGAGCTGTAATGTGATCTGTGATCCAATGTTGAATGAACAGGTGTGCACAAATGTGAATATTACACAGTAAATCTGCCAGTGTTAAATCAACACTATTAGAGTTAAATTAACACTGAGGGTGTCAAAATGTAACACTCTCAGTGATAATTTAACTCTAATAGTGTTGATTTAACACTGGCAGATTTACTGTGTATGAAAATATTGTGAAAATTGGTTTTTATTCTCAATGCCCATCACTATTGTGTGTTCTCTGGTAGTTAGTGTGGAGTTAGTCTAAACGAGTATTTGCATAAGCTTTTTGGAGTCTGTGTGCATGAACGGTAGTTCTTTATGACCTTCAGCTGACCAGAATGACTGAAGCCACACTTTTTTTGCAGTCAGATCCTTTTACTTTGAACCCTGTTGCTCGGATAAACAGCCGAGACAAATCCTGACAGATGTTCCTTAAGGCTGACTTCATAATGGCTCAGTTTGACACAGCTTCTGATTGGTACGTGTTGCGTTCAATTATAGCGTTCAATGGGATGGAAGACCACCACAGGAGATTAGCTTTTAATCTCTCTCCATGCCATGTCTCATTAATATGTTAGATGAATCCTGAATTCACTCTATTACACACGATTTAGAAGCACTATTTCTTTGTCCTGCCTCTCATCTTCAGTGTGAGGTAGTCCTTACACATTGTACCCTTTGTGGTTGTACCCCTTTCAGTTGGTTGCATGTAGTCCTACACTCATGTTGTGACTAATTGATGTTCTCGCTAGTGTCATATCTCTACATTCAGCCATTGATAGGCTCTATTGATCAGATTGTGTTGTGTCATACTAACATGTGAGATGGAGCCTGAGTTGGATTTGATTACAGTTTACTTTGATTCAATACTGGAACAAAATTTCCATATAGCTTAACACAAACAAATTTGATTGCACTTACATAACAGTAGAAATCCCTTTTTCTCAAATGCAAGATATCCTGTCTGTTGCACGCCCACGTGGCCTTATGAACATCTCCACAATCTGCAGGGAAGGCAGTGCTGTTCTGATTAAACTGAGGAGCGGGAATGTGATATCCAAACAGTGCCTTAGCTTCTCCAAGCTTTACCATGACAACAGCGATGTGCCTTTGTATCTATGTGGGCTGGAAAAGCCCCTCTCTTTTTCCAGAAGCATCTAAAGTGGGTCAGTCGCATCTTGTGGTTAAGTGTGCAGCTGCTGCTGTGTGCAATGAGGCATGTTGCCCTTCTGTCTGATCATGGCTACCTCCACCTCTCCCTCTTTCTCCTGCTCTTTCTCTCCTTTTTTCTCTCTATTTTGCTCTCTACCTGTTCATTCTTTTCTCTTTTTGAACATGTCCTGATGTTCTTCTATCTCTCTGAATATCAGGGGTGTTATAATAGGGCATTGTCATCTCTAAATGCTTCTCTGAGTAGTGCCTCAATTGTTACAACACTTATGGCTGATTTTCAATCACTCTCTATTCAGTCCTGTATTACTATCACCCCATACCATCAGAGACTGCTGAGAAAAGACTAGTGAGGAGACCTTTTATAATCATGTGTAGACACTTAAAAAGGCTTTCTAAGTGTCTGCTAGGTGTTGCCACATGAGAATGAGACTGTCAGTATTTTGTATCGACACATTTTCTGTTATGTGTGCTCTCAATTATCACAGTTTAGCTTCTTAGACATATATATATATATATATATATATATATATATATATATATATATATATATATATATATATCACTATAATTGTATATAGTTTATTATAACTAAAACTGCAGCTAATATTTTATATTGTGTTTTATATTTCATGACTAATTGACTACCAGAAATTGTCAAACAAAAAAAAATCAAAATGATAACTTTATCCTAGTAAAAAATGTTACATATAACAAAAAAGACTTGAAATGTCACTTTATATTTAATATCACACCTTACATTTTTGAATAAAATTCTGAACACAAATGAACATTTTCACAGTATTCTACTTTTTGGAGATGCATCATTTGAAAATGCCAGATGGGCTCCTTATTGTGTGTGAAAGTTTCATAATCAATGGAACAATAGAAGTGCTCCAAAATCACTTGAAACAAAGACCTTTTGCATTGAATTTCAGAAAAAGTTATGTTTTTTCCTTCTCCTGTAAAGTTACCATTTCTGAGATGTATTTTTTTTCCACCAATGACAGTGTCACATTGTACAAAAACATCCTACAGATTATATATATATATAATCTGTAATCTCTCTATATATATATATATAGAGAGAGAGAGAGAGAGAGAGAGAGAGAGAGTTAACTCATATTTAAGATAAACATTCATCAGTGCTTGTGTAGGTGTTGCTGTGTAATGTCCTGTTGCTGTATAATTCCTACTCTACCTTCGTACACTGTGATCACTGTGTCTGTGGTGAGGTAGGTCTTGATTACATTGTAGAACAGTGTACAGTGTTCAGTCTGAATGTGTCCTCCTCTGTGTACATTTTAAGCTGGAAATGAACCCCAAATGATACCCTGTCTCCTTTTTGTGGGGGTGTGTAAGTTGCAAGTGTGTGTGTGTGCATGTGTGTGTTAGTGTGTGTGTGTATATGTTTCACATTCCACCTCCGCTAGTCTAGCCACTCACGCACCACACTCTCACACAAATCTAACTCACCCACGCACAGCTTTCTGCACAATTTGAACACCTCTTTCACTGCAGCTTTAGGGTGGGACCCACTCCCCAAAAATGTTTTTCAAATGAGTGCGACTGCTTGCTAATTATCCTCCAGCCACTGGCTGTTTTAAATGAAGCCTGTGTGGGAGAAATGCAGGCTAAAGCTCAGCTAGTTCTTCTCTGTGGAGCAGAGTTTCTATATGTCTCAAGATGCTGTCTCAGCAGAGCTCTGCAGGCAGCTGTAGAGTTGGAGGCAGATGTCATAAAGTGCTCCTGTGATTAGCATTCTCTCTCTCTCGGACTCTTTCTTCCCCCCTCTCTCTCTCTCTCTCTCTCTCTCCCTCTCTCTCTCTCTCCCTCTCTGTCTCTCTCTTGCTTTCCATCCTGCGTGGAGTACTTCACTGTCAGCCTTTGATGTGTCCATTTCGACAGTGCCATCATCCTAATGCTTTGTGGAGTCTAAAGGGCAGTAGGCCAGACTATGAAAAGAAGAACACTAACACTCTTCTAACATCACCAGTGAGAACACAAATACAGGGAACAGAAATGTGAAACACTATAAAATTGTCTTCATAGTGGAATATTTGAGCTCTTTTTGCTGAAGGAATTGACATCTTTAAATAAAATCTCAATGAGTTGATGTTACTGTAATGATATGAATCCAAATGACAAAACCATAGGCCAGTTATGCCCAATCCTGGTATTGGAGCTCTGCCACCCTGCAGAGTCAATTGTGTTGGATCTGAACTCTTTAGGGTGGACTGGGTAACTCTGCTATAGAGATTGGTATGAATAATAATAATAATAATAATAATAATAATAATAATAATAATAATAAAAGATTTTTGACATGTATATAATAATTAAAAGCTCTATAGTAAAGCAACCAAATCAGTAAAAATGGCAGGTTATTTATGTTTTTGATTGATCATACTAATGCAGCTTTAAAAATCAGAATATCAGGGCCCCGAATGGCTCGGCAGGCTAAGATGCTGACACAATGACGAGAGGATCGCGAGTTTGAATCCCTGTCATGTCATTTGCCATCAACAGCCGGAGCCCAAAAGAGCAAAAATTGTCTGTACTCTCTCTGGGTGGGTAGATGGCGCTCTCTCCCTATCACTTTCACATTGCAATGTCCACTGGTTCGGGCATCTACTGATTGGTTCATTCAGAGCTGGGAATCGTATGGTTTCCTCCAAGCGTGTTGGCTCCCCAGTGATGGTGTATCAGCGGTAGTTTGAAAAGAGCCGGTGGCCTCGCAACGGAGGAGGCTTGTGCTTGTCTTCACCCTCCTAGAGTCAGAGACAGGGCAAAAGTGATTGGGAGAGTCCTAACGGAGGGGATGGGCTAATTGGCTACAACTACATTAGGAAGGGGATACAAATGGCAAAAAATAAATAAAAATCTGAATATCATTTGTGTTCATTATTTAATGAAAAATCTGTACTGTCATAAATTTTACATTTATTACATATAAAGTGAGATTTTTGAAGCCGTTTTTTGTTTTAATGTTGACACTATCTGAATAGTAATTTACTCAAACTTACTCAAATTTATGATTCTGGATTTCTTATTTCATGAGCTATAAGCCAAGCTGGTCATCAGTAAAACAAATACATATAATGTAATAAATATAAAATATGATAGCTTACCTTTTTATATTAAAGTGTGAACAACTAAACTTTTTATAATTTTTTTCTGGCACTTTACTACCAGTGATCACACAGCTTTACCATGTTTACCATATCACTGAACGTGAGACTCTGCTTCTTTTATCTTGTCAATGTTTTGACAGGTCAAA
This sequence comes from Crenuchus spilurus, assembly GCA_036984385.1. Taxonomy (NCBI): domain Eukaryota; kingdom Metazoa; phylum Chordata; class Actinopteri; order Characiformes; family Crenuchidae; genus Crenuchus; species Crenuchus spilurus. Next base: position 151,933 of record BRDA01012231.1, on the reverse strand, counting down.
ATTGCACTGTGTCAATCACTGTAAGGTAATAAAGGAAGGATTTCATTCTTTTATTCCAAACTACAATTGCCTTATTCAAATAGCAGATAAATTAAACCAACACTAAGATGAGCTCAGATAGTCCTACTGTGTATAACCAGCCTTGGTTTTATGTGTAGTTTTTTGAGTAACTGTGTGTTCAGAGAAGAATCTACAAAGCAGATCCACAGCATCTGTTTTAAACACTACAAAAAGCTGTAAAACCTTCATCATAATTTGTTTGTTTTTAGTTAAAATGACTGTCTATAATTGAAGGAATGTTTCTAGGATAATGCAGCAAGTTCTTAATATCTCTGCTTTAGTACAACCTCAAAACTACCCAAATTAATCAGAAAGCACTATGGAATGGTTAGAATTCATGTAGTAAGAGTAATATGTGTGCTGACCTATAAAGGCTCCTCTGTCATTTCTGAAGTATTTAGTCCTGCAGTATTTACATAGTCTCCCACTGCGCAAACCATTCTTCTCTGCTTTATTGAATAAGCACAGTGGGGTGACGTTCATACACAGCTGACATTTTCTCCAGCTTTGCCTGTGAGCCTATAACATATAATGTGTATATGTGTATGTTAGAGTAAAGGTCAGTGCACTGCCACATGCCTGACAGACTCTTCTTTAAGCCTTCTGCCTCTCAACATTGCACCGACAACCTGTGACTTTCACTGCCTCAAGTGAAATCACATATACTCACACAACACTGATATATACACAGAGACAGTGAACATATAACCGTACTTTCTCCTGCTCTTTTACTCTGCCTCTCTGTGCAGATTCATGGTCATTTTGCATGGTGCAGTAGATGTGGCAGCCATGGCCTGGTGGTTAGGTATCTTGTGACCGGAAGGTTGCTGGTTTGATCACAGGGCAGGCCATGACTGAAATGGCCTTAAGCAAGGCATCTAACCCACAACTGCTCCCCGGTCACCATAGATAGAGCTGCCCACCATCTCTGGTACATGTTCTCACAGCTTAGTGTTTTCACTAGTGTGTGTTTCACTGTACAGATGGGTGTGGATTAAATGGGTGGATTAAATGTGGAGGTCAAATTCCTTTCTGTGCAAATCACAAATTCACTAGTTGAATCTAATATAGGTATAAAAGTCACTTTTTGAACTTTCAGTTGATTCTTGCATGTCTGTAAAGGACACATATGAAGAATCTTTGTTAAAGTTTAAAGAACCTTCACATAACAATGGTTCTAGAGTTCTGATCTGTTTTTTCAGCTCATTTGTTTGTTAAAGAGGCATATAAAATAGCCTAAGTTAAATGCAAGCATTTGTATTAACAAGGGTGAGCCCAAAAAGATCTGTACTTCAGTTAAAACTTCTGTTTGCCGCAGTCTTACACCTTTTTCTGGACTAGGTCTTCTGTGCAGGTTTGAACCTGTTACATCAGTTTATTTATGACTGCAATGCAAGAAAAAATGGACGCCCACTTATGATTTGCAAGAAAGAAAATTGTGCAGTGATTAGTTTTTCATGGTCTGAAGGTAATATTTATTGGAGAATATGTGACCCCGCCAAGGAAAACCAGGCCAAAGTTGCTGGGCAACTTATTGAGATGGTGTCGTTCAGCCTGTCACTCACATTAGCGACAAAACTTAGCCATTAGGTTTTATTGCTGTAAATGAAAGATAATTATCTCAGATATCTATTGTAGTACATATTTAAATTCACCCAAAAAGTTGTTTTTGTGCAGTAAGTCATTCAGCAAATTTGCAGATTTTACCTGAAAAACTGGTTTCTGTGACAGTAGCTCATGTATCCTTCCACCAAATATGAGCAGGTCAGATGTCTTCAGCTAATGTAAACAGAGCAATTTTAGCCAGCGTCGTCTTTTAGTCTTCATTTCTGCTATATTTGGATTTATTTTGATTAGCTTTTAAGCGTTTCTGATGTATTAATGTCTTGTGACACAAATAAACTGAGTCGAGTTTCAGTATGCTGTGTCTCTGAATGCTCTATCTCTGAAAGTGTGAGAGATAATCAGCTGAAACTTTGTGTGATGTTTCCTTTAACAGTACTCTTTATAAATATGCTAATAACGCATATTAGAAAAAAAATGACTTTGACCCGGTTTTCCCTGGGCCACATATGTGCACAGTATGGAGAAAGCATACAACAAAATTTGGACTGATACTTGAAGGAAAGTGAAAATGTCTTAAAAAGAATAATTACTGGTGACGAGACATGGATTCATCACTGTCTGAAGTAAACAATATGAGATGTACACATCCTCGATCACTTACTAAGAAAACATTCAAAAGTCACTATCAGCTGGCAAATTTATGCTAACATTTTTTGGGGATTCTCACAGGCCAATATTGGAACATTATCAGGAAAAATGTTCAACAATCCACAAATGCTAACTGAAGAGCTAAAGCCTAAAATTCAAATAAAACACAGAAGACTGCTATCTGGGTGCACAAGGGTGTTATGCTGATGCATGACAATGCATGTCCACACACCCCTGCATTGTAATTTTTTAATCCCCTGAAAAAAGCTCTAAGAAGATGGAGATTCACAACTGATGAAGAGCATTAAATGCATTACAATAAGTGTTTTAAACTAGTGCTCGCTTAAGTGCTTGACAAAAAGGAGGTTTTCAGCCAAGACTGTGAGGGCACAGTGTGAAGTTGTTACCGAATCTGGATGCTAGCGCATAGAAGAGTCTTGGTGGTAGTCTTCCACGTGTCTTGAAGGATGGTGGGTCAAGCACTGCCGTACTAGAAGCACTACATGTCTCATCTTTGTTAACATGCTCTGTGTTTATATTTGCCATCTGCTTCTGTTTACATTTTCCACGTGTCTTGTCCATATCATGTCTCCACCCCTGTTACATCATGTAATTGTTCAGCCCTGCTGTGTAATTATATGTCTGATTAGGTTGCTATAAATCCTTCCCAGTGTTTCACAGTTTTGTCCGTCATTGTGAAGTCAGCCATGTTATGTATGTCTACCATGTAATGTTTATCTTTGTGTTGCCACAGCTACAGTCTGTTTTGTTTGTTTTTGCACAATAAAGTTTTATGTTTTCTGAATTCCAGATTCCCCATCATTTGTGACTCACCCTCATATATATAATGAATCTAATAAAGTCTCAAAAGTATGAAGCAACTAGCTATTTAGCATAATGTGTGATGTGGAATTATGCTGCATGTATGTTTATAAATTCCAACACATTTTGCTTTAATAAAAAAGATTCATTTGTCAGATTGTATGTTTGACAGATTTTTATTATCCACTCTTAAAATATTCCACACCACTCTGTGATTTCTCCCAGAGCTGTGGATCCAAGCATAGAACCATTATTATTTTTAAGAGCATCTTTACTTTAATTTCTTTCCCTTTTACAATCCCCCTCTCAGATACACATGCCTGTTTGTGCTCATGTGCTTAGGGCCATCAACATTGAGTAGATTAGATTCATCCAGTTACAGCCTTCAAACAGAGGCACATAAGCATGCTAATGCAAATATACCTCAGACTCACCACCAGAGAAAAAAATTATTCTGGCCCATATCTGGCCCTCATACCCCATTTCATTCGGGCCACTTGATATGTGTACCCAATAATAAGAAGGTCTCCCTGAGTTTCTAAAGACTTGGTAGAGATACACTATGTCCAAATCTTTGTGGACACCCCTTCTAATGAATGCATTCAACAATTTAAGCTACACCCAAGCTGACACACATATTGTCTAGTTCTTGTAGAGAAGTGATATCAACAGAATCAGACTCTCTAGAGCAGATAAACATGAATCTATTGGCACCGTCTTTAATGCCAGGTGTAAGTAGGAAGGGTATAAAGCACCCCAGCATTGAGATGTGGAGCAATGGAACTGTGTTCTCTATAATAATGGAGATCCATCCAGTACTGTTCTGATGATCCGTGCATTTGTGGAGGGGTGAGGTGGTGATTAGTGGTTAGCACGTTCACCTCTCAGTTATGAGGTCTTGGGTTGAAGTCTCCATCTGAGCAGAGTTTCCATGTTCTCCCTGTGTCCACTTGGGTTTCCTCTGGGGACTCTGGTTTCCTCCCACAGTCCAAAAACATGGAGATCAGGTGAATTGGCTATTCTAAAAAATTACCCTTGTGCGTGTATGAATGTGTATGTCTGTGTATGTATGTATGTATGCCCAGATATGGTTGGCACTCTGCTCTGGGTGATCCCCCTAGTGTTTGATGCAGTCCTTCAGGTGGACGGTCGCTTCCGGTTGAGAGAACTCTGTGCATGACTGGCTGCTGCGTCTCGCTGGTGTGTGGATGAGTACGTGTAAATGGAGTGTGTCGATTATAAAGCATCCTTGGGTATCAAGAAAAGTGCTATATAATAATAATAATAATAATAATAATTTGAGTAAAATTGGGTAGAATAGTGTTTGTTCACAAGAATATCCTCCAAAACATAATCTCATTGAAAGTTTTCTGTTGTATTTTTTTAATCAATATCAAGCATATATGCAGTAAAACTGTGCAAGTATGCATTCCTTTCTTTCTGTCTGTTCACTGTATGACCTATGGATGGTAGGAATGAGGCCAGCCATGTCACGACCTTATTATGAGTGTTATTATTGTTTTTGTATCACCCTTAACCCAGTACTGAGATTACGCTGAAATCCAGAGCATGTAAACAGAGATATTGTGTTGAACCTGATCTGCTTGCACTGCTTTAGCTGACTGATAAGACTGATATAATCTACTGATAACCTCCTCCCCTCAGCCAGACATTTTTCATTAACCTGAGTTGTATTAATAGAGTTTCATATGAGTAAAGTTCATTCACGAGGATGAATTAAACTGTGCATCAGACACCTACACAGACAACCTAGAGATGGCGCTACTGAGTCTCGCTACGTAGAGGCTCTACATTCATGTGTATGAATCAGGAAACCATGGCATTACACTAAATGTCTGGGGTTGGAAAGTGTAGGAATGTTTGACCTTGTAATGTGATTCAGGCTAAAGCAATATCCTGCTTACTTGTGTTGCTTATGGTCTTCTTTCTTTCTTTCTTTACTCTTTCTTTCGACAGATCCCCAGCTCAAGGGTATAGTGACCAGGTTATATTGCAGGCAGGGATACTACTTGCAGATGAACCCAGATGGATCTCTTGATGGGACCAAGGATGACAGCAGTAATTCTTGTGAGTTCATTTTATTTGCCTGATATCATTTATTTATAACATATATAATATTTATAACCTGTATTTAAGCAGTAGCCTTTACAGCACTGTTCAAAATATAGTATACAATATAAATTATTCTAAACAAAAAACTTTGTGCTTTGACATACTGAGTAAACTAGAGTTCAATATGTTTAGTAAAAATGGTAAACATTCATATATTTGATATATTCATTATAGCTCAAGGGACATATTTGTGCTTTTTTTTTTTTTTAAATAATTTATTTGTGTGTTACTGCTGCAAATAAGTATTCGAACACAATCAGCAAACATTCTGGCCCTCAAAGACCTGTTAGTTCGCCTCTAAAAAGTCCACCTCCACTCCACTTATTATTCTAAATTAGAAGCACCTATGTGAGGTCGATAGCTGCATAAAGACACCTGCCCACCTCACACAATCAGTAAGACTCCCAACTACTAACATGGCTAAGACCAAAGAGCTGTCCAAAGACACCAGAGACAAGAGTGTAAACCTCCACAAGGCTGAAAAGGGCTACGGGGCAATTGCCAAGCAGCTTGGTGAAAAAAGATAAACTGTTGGAGCAATTATTAGAAAATGGAAGAAGCTAAACATGACTGTCAATCTCCCTCTGACTGGGGCTCCATGCAAGATCTCACCTCGTGGTGTATCAATGATCCTAAGAAAGGTGAGGAATCAGCCCAGAACTACACTGAAGGAGCTGGTCAATGACCTGAAGAGAGCTTCCAAGGTTACTGTGGCTAATACACTAAGACATCGTGGTTTAAAGTCATGCATGGCAAGGAAGGCTCCCCTGCTTAAATCAGCACATGTCCAGGTCCATCTTACGTTTGCCCATGACTATTTGGATGATCCAGAGGAGTCATGGGAGAAAGTGCTGTGATCAGATGAGACCAAAATATAACCTTTTTGGGCGGCACGGTGACTTAGTGGTTAGCACGTTCGCCTCTCAGCACTGAGGTCTTGGGTTCGAGTCCATATTTGAGCGGAGTTTCCATGTTCTCCCCGTGTCTGCATGGGTTTTCTCCGGGGACTCCGGTTTCCTCCCACAGTCCAAAAACATGGAGGTCAGGTGGATTGGCAACTCTAAAATTACCCTGATGTGTGTATGAATGTGTGTCTGTGTGCATAAATGTATGTATGTATGTATGCCCAGATATGGTTGGCACTCTGTCCTGGGTCATCCCCCTAGTGCTCGCTGCAGTCCTCCAGGTGGACGGACATTTCAGGTTGAAAGTACGTTGTGCGCGACTGGTTGCCGCTTCTCGCCGGTGTGTGTGGTTGAGTGTGTGTAAATGGAGTGTGTTGATTGTAAAGCATCCTTGGGTATATAGAAAGGCGCTATATAAGTGTAACGTTCAATTAATTCCACTCGCCGTGTTTGCAGAACGAAGAATGATGAGTACCATCCCAAAAACACCATCCCTACTGTGAAGCATGGGGGTGGAAGCATCATGTTTTGGGGGTGTTTTTCTGCAAATGGGACAACATGACTGCACTGTATTAAGGAGAGGATGACCAGGGCCATGTATTGTGAGATTTTGGGGAACAACCTCCTTCCCTCAGTTAGAGCGCTGAAGATGGGTCGTGGCTGGGTCTTCCAACATGACAATGACCCAAAGCACACAGCCAGGATGACCAAGGAGTGGCTCCATAAGAAGCAAATCAAGGTGCTGGAGTGGCCTAACCAGTCTCCAGACCTAAACCCTATAGAAAATCTTTGGAGGGAGCTCAAACTCCATGTTTCTCAGCGACAGCCCAGAAACCTGGTTGATCTGGAGAAGATCTGTGTGGATGAATGGGCCACAATCCCTGCTGCAGTGTGTGCAAACCTGGTGAAAAACTACCGGAAACGTTTGACCTCTGTAAAGGCTACTGTACCAAATATTAACACTGATTTTCACAGGTGTTCAAATACTTATTTGCAGCAGTAACACACAAATAAATTATTAAAAAATCATACATTGTGATTTCTGGATTTTTTCTTTTAGATTATGTCTCTCACAGTGGACATGCACCTAAGATGAAAATTTCAGACCCCTCCATGATTTCTAAGTGGGAGAACTTGCAAATTTGCAGGGTGTTCAAATACTTATTTTCCTCACTGTATATCCAGGCTTTAGTTAACATAAATGATGCAATTCATGTATATTTGAGAGGGAAAAATTCTAATAGTACATTCTGCAAAACATCCAGATTTTTTAAAATGGAAATGCATGAAAGGTCCTATGACTTTTTAAATGTAATATGATTTTTAAATGTTTTTAAGTTCTGTTCTGTCTTACAGTCTATGAAATAAATCAGGCACAAATGTGAAAACACTTGATCCTGAAGTTTCAAATGTCAGAACAACTACACTCAAATGTAGTCAGTTCTGATTCCACGTTTATGGAAATAGATCATTAGTAGTATTGTATTGTAGTCTAGTATTGTATTTCACTGATAATGTGTGGACTGTATCAATTTACATTGAAATATGGAAAGTGTATTGAAGCTATTTCTCACGAGGGATCAGTTCATTCTCTTGGCTCCCCTTTAAATACTGCAAGCTGTTATGTAGGTTTATTTCATACTGCTTTGTGTGGTAAACGTGCATAATAAATCAGATACACACCCTAAGTAATGGCCAATGTCACCAGTATAAGACAAGTCTTCTGTTGACTCGGCTTGCTTTATTTATTAAGTGCCTGTAGTTGCTGTTGATGAAATGGTAGCAAGATCTTCCCTGAGGAAAAACACAGGCATCAAGATGTGTGTGTGTGTGTGTGTGTGTGTGTATACACACAGGGAAGTAGCACAGGAAATGGAGTATTATTAGCATGTACAGAGCCTGTTCCTTTACTGCTTGAGGCCAGCTGCTTAATTTAATTTCACTTTGCAGCCACAATGAAAGAATGACATACAGGATGCATTGTTACACTCTCACACACAGCCAGACAAGCACATATAACATTTACTGATGCTGTAACACAGCTTGTGAAAGGCTTAAATATGAGCTGCTGAGACAAATTTGGATTGTTAGAACATGCACTAAATATATTCTGTTCTAGTCTTCAGTTGTTGGTTTTCAATCAAGATTGCAAATATGTTTGTTAACGAACATAAAATAATTATCCAGAAACATGACATTCACCTTGACACTCAGGTATCCAGACACATCTCAGCATGTTTGTCTGACATCTCTACATGGATGACAACACACCACCTGAAACTCAACCCTAGCAAGACTGAGCTTCTATTCATTCCTGGAACCACTGGTTCTTGAACTTCCATTCTTGTTCAAGAACTCCACTGTTGTTTTGTCTCAAGAAGCAAGAAGCCTTGGTGTGATCCTGGATCGAGCATTTATTGTTTTCTGCTTACATCACAAACTTGACTTGGTCATGGAGGTTCCTCCTCTTCAACTCTTCATCCCCTTTCTAAGTCAGGATGCCACCCAGGTGCTTGTCATTTGGACTTGGTCAGCCCAAGTTCTCTCACATCACTCCACTGCTGCATTCACTTCACTCGCTTTCTGAAGATTCAAAATGATGCTCGCCTACAAGCAAAAAATGGACCAGCACCTCCCTACCTAATGGCAATGGTCAAGTCTCAAGCCGCACCTTCAGGTTTCTAATATGGCTCGGCTTGACCCACCATCCTTTAAAACACATGGAAGATTAGCATCAAGACTCTCTGTCCTAGCACCCAAGTGGTGGAACGAACTCCCACTGGCTGTTCAAACAGCAGAGTCCTTCGTCTTCAGCAGAGTCTTCAGACTGAAGATCCATCTCTTTGTCGAGCTCTTAAGCGAACACTAGTTTATTGTACTGCATTGTAATGCTCTTACATTGTGTATAATTGTGTATTTTTCCTTCTATCAAGGTTTTATTAATGGTTTTGTTCTATCTGAAGAGTGGTTTGGACTCTTAACCTGTCTGTATTAGCTGACATAATTCTCTTAATGGAAACAAAGCATTTTTGTATGTCGCTCTGGATAAGAGCGTCTGCCAAATGTCATAAACGTTAACCTCTGTGAGCTTGTTAGAAGCCCTCCAGCTCCCACCCCCAATGTTGTGCTTTCACTCTTCCAGGAAGATACTGAAGTGTGTCTTTGGGAATATTTGTCCATTCAGTCAAAAGAGCTTTTTTGCCGCTGAATGAGAAGACCATGCTCTCTGTCAGTGTTCAGGTTGAAGTCAGTTCCTCCACTGCAAGAGCATAGTCCTGCTGGGACAGGAAAAGGCTTTTTCAAACCTGTTGCTACAATGTTGGAAGCATTTAATTGTCTAAATGTTTTTTATTTGTGTCTACTGTAGCTTAAACATTAATTTGAACTAACAACTGATAGTTCATGTGCTCATGTTGCTTCAAGAGCGTTTGTAACTCAGCAATGAGTAGTACACCAGAGAACAGGTCATATTTATGTGCTATACTCTTCAGCACTCACCAGTTTGTTTTAATTTCCATGGCTGAGCTGCTTTTGTTTCTAGATGTTTACATTTTATAAAAATAGCACTTACAGTTGACTGGGGCAGATTTAGCAGGGCAGAAATGTCATAAACTGACTTGGAAATAAGGAAAGACAGGGCCATTCTATTTAAGTGCCAAATTTAAAATCAACTCTTTGGGTACTTTTACTGTTAAGAGACACGTGTTAGCTGTGGTGGGGCTAATTAACCTTAACTCAGTAACAATTGTTATTGTATTCTGTTCTATTTTACTCATGGCTCTGGATCTGGCAACCCCATAGTTATATCTTACACACTAATTAAATATAAATGAAAGCCAGTTTCTTGGATAAATGATTAGAAACACTGCATGGAAATTAGCCAGTACAAATGCAGCATTGATGAAGCATCTTCTCATCTAACAATTATATAAACACAATGCAGAATTTCTTTATACAATCAGTCAGACTTTGAGAACTCTCAGCTGGACCACTTGCATTCTGCTACAGCAGCACCCCAACTCTCTTGGCTGGGCTTTCCTGACATCAGTCAATCATGAGAGCTGGCAGCCGATAGCAATTACGCATGAGCTGAGTAGAGTTCACTCCAAAGTAGGTTTGAATAAGCCACGCCGACACGCTTACTCTGGCTGCCAGGCCTGCCATTCTTCAACAGCACAAACAATAGCCGTTACCTAACAAGCCCGGAGAGCACGCTCCAGCAACAAAGGATCCTTTAAATCTGCCATGCGCCACTGCTGCCTCCAATTACCTCTTTGTAACAGCCCACCCGCTGCCTTACTGCGCTAGGATCTGTGGAGCTATAGGAGCTGCCCACTGGGGATAAGGCCCATGACTCAGCAATGCACAGCATTGTAGGGTTAGAGTGCATTGGTGTTTTGGGCATGGCTGACTGTTCATTGGAGCTGTAGAGATATGGATCATGAGTGGCTAACAGTGGAATTCCCAGCATGTGCCAACAGAATATTTTGATTATGGAAGTGAATAATTATTGTATTGTTCCAGAACAATGCAACCCCATATTTTTCTCAACATGACTATCAGACTGTGGGGTGAAAATGTTCAGAGAGCCTCTGTGTTACACGCTGCTCGAGTAGCAAGTTTAAGCAGTCAGTTTTATAGAAAACAGTAAGAAAACCTTTAAATCATGTCCAGGAGGGCTAGTGTCAGGGCCGGCACTCCACCCACTTGGATCAGGCACTGCACATGGGGCACCAAGTAAAACCACCACAAAAAGTCTCCATTGCTCCCCATCCATCTCCCGTCTCTGTGCATGTATACACATAGGGCATCCAAGCAGGGACGCCAAACTGCCCGCACTCAATCGTGAATTTGGAGTCTAGGGACTTTGCTCTCCCTGTTTGGGGGATCAGACAGCATTTGTGCTTAGAGCACCCTAATGCCTAGCACCAACACTGGCTAATGTCCAGCACAGTTTACCAAATCATTTGAACCTGGTGTGTTGAGCAGTGAAGTTGCCAAAATTTTGACGACTCAAAACCTCCAGAACTGGATTTGAAGATCTCTAGATTACCAATATCACAAACCATATAAGCAGATCTATTTGTGATTGCTTAACATCTCAACATTAAAGCAAATATATGGTGATCCAGGCATGCAGTCTTCTCAGGAGTAATTAGTATAAGCTTCCATTTGCTTGTTAGCTTCATTAACATTCATTGCCAGTGAAAAACTACAGAAGTTACTAAAGATACTAATTGTGTATTCTGTGAACTGTATTGTTTACTAAAATGGTCACGTTTATGTTATTATGTGTGGCAAGAATGTAATGTATACTACACACATGATGATTTACAATCTGTTGTTTTCTTTCAGCATTGTTCAATCTCATCCCAGTGGGCCTCCGAGTTGTTGCTATTCAGTCCGTGAAGACAGGGTTATACATCGCCATGAATGGAGAAGGCCATCTGTACACATCAGTGAGTACCCAATGTCATAGCATCCATCTTGGCCAAAACTGGAATCAGCATGCTTAGGTTAGCACCCCGTGATTCTCATTTTCTTTGCTTTGGAGTTATTTTTCTTTTTCTGAACTTGGACAGGCAAATTCAAAAACCAGGTTCTTGTCAGTCGTTTTTGAAATGTATTTTCTTTTGACTTTCTTTGCTGTGTTCAGAAAAAAGCAGATGATTTTTAATTCATGAACCCCATGAAAGTGTGGCTGTGCAGTGATATAGAGGGCTGATTCACATTCACACTCTCTTGACTGTCTCATTATCAGTCAGAAGCTCTTTTTCAGGCCACCGCTGAACTGCTGAGGAGATTAACAGAGATACAGGAGCAGACTCTTAGAGCTCCTCTCTCTATTTTCAGTCATTCAGAAACTATCACAGTGCATCCAACAGTAAAGGTGGCAATTTTTTTAATGTGGTAATGCAACGCTGATGAATTGTAATTTATTCAAAGCATGCATATTGTAGCTACTCTGAGAACAGCAGGGGTGGAAATTACTTGAGTAACTATACTTGAGTATTGCTCTTTGTATTGTTTTGGAAGGTACTTTTTTTGTGTATAATCAAAACTGGATATACTTTGCTTAAGAAAACACACATTTTCATTTAGACTTTGAAAGTACAAAGTGCACCTTTCAAAGACTTTTTTTCTCTATCAGTTAAGTAACTGCATTTTAAATTATTGTTTTTATTAAAGACCTAATCACATTCATATCAGCCCACAAGTATGCTAATTTATCCTTGTGTAAAAACTTAATTAGTCAGTGCATCATGCCCTGCTACATCACATACTGCCTAAAAAAATTCATTATTCATACAGTACCACATCAAAAATGAAAATATTGTGAAAAAAGTGTATTATTGTTCATCATTTAAGCCAAACTCTTATATATTTTATATTCATTAAACATAAAGTGACATTTCACACCTGTTTAATGTTGATCAATATTACTTACAGCTCATAAAAATCTGAAATCCAGAATCTTACATGAATAAAATATTACATTTTGAGTTTGAGTAAATTACTATTTAAACAGTATCAACATTAAAACAACAAGGTGTAACAACAATCAGGTTAAAACAATCAGTATAAAAAATATATTATTGTTTATCATTTTTAAATTATGAACACATGTAAGTAAATAAAATGCATTAACATAGCACATAAAAAACATTGTACCAAAGTACTTTACAAACTGCAAAAAAAAAAAAAAAAAAGCATAAAAAACTAAGGGTATTTTTTTACTAAATATTTTTAAATACTTTCACTGTATTTCCACCCCTGAGGAGCAGATTTTAAAGAAATAAATGAGAATAAATTGGGAAATTCTATTATGGCTAGTAAGCTTGGGCAGTAATGTAAATTTAGACAAATCAATATTGTCTCCAAAAATATTGTGATAATTGATATTATTGTGTTACGAGTGCTATAACTTTCATCTTTCAGTCATGTGACCAGTTTTTTGCATTTTCTATGTAAGTGATCTGCTGCATATTCAGGGTAGAGCAACAGGAAACTATGTATTAGCCGATTGTAATTCAGAAAAAAGCAAAGCTGACCACTGACACCCTTCTTCACTTTCTTTGTTTCATTTGCAAAACAATGCTCTACAGATTGTATTCATAAAACATATGGATGGCTATGCTTGAAACTTTTGTTAAGATGTAGGCTAATTGTAAAATATGTATTAATTCTAAAGAAAATTACAATTTTCTGTGTTACATTGATCATAAAAGTGTAAAATGACAATGCAAAATGCATGAAAGGGCAGTTGATGGAGCTGTGGAGTTATATGCAAGTGCTGTTCAGACTTTACCTGGCAACAAACTAAAACCTTATATTCAGTCACAGTGGACCCAACATCTTTCACACGGAGCCTTACACAATGACTGTCTCTCTGTGTTGTAAAGGGCTTGCTAATCAACTCTAAAGATGTGCCCCCGCACTCTCTATCCCTTTTGCTTGATCTCTCCATCTCTCTCTCTCTTGCTCTCTCTCTCTGTTCCCTGCTGTGTGAATGAGTCAAGTAATGGCTGAGAAATCTCACCTCCTTTATTCCTCACTCTGCACTCTCCGTTCAGTACATCTGTTATCGTCCCTCTTTCCTCCAAGAATGTGGTGCCTTCGTTTGATCCCACCATCCATTAGTTGCCCGTCACTCATTATAGGCAATTTCAGTGCACTTACCTAGTAAATGCCTACAGCATCTGACACATTATAGGATGCCATCATGTCAAACATGCATTCAGCCCTTTATTTTAAACAGTTCTCACATATTCACATTATTGGAATAATTGGAATACTTGGCTACCTCCGAAATATATTCCCAATAATGTGTGTTTGTAGGTTTTGTACTTGTGTTATGTTCAAGAAGTTCGTTTGTGATATTTGTTCAAGCTCAGAGTTGTTTAATATTCAGAGAGTAGAAGAAAATCCACCAGTCTGTTAAAAGTGTGATTGCATTGCATTTACTTCAAACTCTACCACATTATTCTGGTTTTATTCAGCTGTAAAATTAATGGCATTTGATAGTGTGGGATCAATTGTGGTTCCTTTGCCTATAATCAGTCAAACACAAATGAAGCCAGTCGAATGGCCTGCTTTGATTTGTAGGGCTCCATTCTTTCTCGCAGGCATGAATGAGAGAGGGTGATGGTCCTGTAGAATAGAGGGCAGAATTCCATTAAAAGAGCTCTGCTTAGCCTTCCTTTCTTTTGTCTGCGAGGCCTTTTTCGCACAGTACGGTACTACGAGTGACCCCGATGGGATCAAAATGATGGCGAGAGTTTGCAAAATGGACTGTCGAGAATAAGAGAGTTCAGTTTTCAATCTAGGCTTTTTGTTCAAAGGCCATAAGCTACAGTCTCATTTCTCCCTGCGATACTCTTAGCATGATTCACCCACTGGAATAATAATCAAGGTCGTTTTCTGGATGGCTGCAGGTGTGACAGTCGTGTAATTATACAAATGACATGCATATATACAAATGATATGCAGAGCTTGGAATTTTTAGAGCTTGGAAAATGCAGTCCCTCTCATATGCACACTGACTAATATACTTCTAAGGCCCACTTTGTTGTTCAATCCATTGAATTTCAATATGCCATGTGCCGACTTCCACTGCTGCTTATGGAGTCATTGTGTTATCAGGTTTGTACGGTAGTGTCATGGTGTCTTGTGCTGAGTGCTCGGCTTCTTCATGGCCTGCTGGTCCTCTTCAAAGGCGCTCACACTCTTCACCGGGGCGGCGTGTGGCACGGCTGGCTTTATCGCTTACCACACTTGTTAGCGCTAGCTTTCATGAGTGTCAAATTGACTCTCCACATCAATAGGCTGGTTCTGTAGTACTACTGCACTGCTCGAGAGAGCCTTTTTGCAGCCTGTGCAGTTCGAAGCACTGCATGCCATGTTTACTCACCAGACTAAATTGAATCTGTGGAGCAAATCTGGTTTTATTAGGTATTAAGTTTTTTATTTTTAAGCCTTGCTGAAAACAGCTGTGGATCAAGTGAAGTATTCATACATGTTTTGATTGATAATCTGTAGTCAGATAATCTTTGTCATACATGTTGACCATGAAATAAAACAGTTTGATCCCTACGTATACACTTTATGATTCCTTCTGATTTGATTCCGTGTTTGATTATTTGTACAAATTAGGGATGCACCAAAATGAACATTTTTGGTAGAATCCAAAACAAAAAAAATGAAACATTTGGCTGAATAAACAACTAAAATATTTCCCAAATTAAGTCAGGAATGAATGTCTGTATTCAGTCAGGAATGATATGTCTTTTAATAAGTTGGTTTGCCATCATTAGTTTAATAACATGAGTTTAATTGATTATTCTTTTATATTTGTATATAAACCAAAAGTTAGAAAAATTACAGAAAACAATAATATATAAATATGTATGAAGATGCATGTATGTTACATTATTAGTAATATTTAATAAAAAAAATCTGAAACAAAATCATGAAAATGGCTAAAATTAATGATGTAAGTCACATGGTTGTTTTATGGGTTTAATTTGAGTGTCATTATGTACAGACACTGAAACACTTCAGATTTCTTTTGTTAACTGTGAGACGGTCCTTAACACTGCAACAGCCAGAGCACAAACACAAAGCTAAGCGGCTGTACTGTCTTCATCATAAAAAGTGTAGTTTGATAAAGGTTGTGGTTGTAGTTTGTTGTCTTTTTCCATTTCACCATCAAACTGTAACTGTGCTGGTGAATCGGTTTAATTGGTGAGGAAAAGCAGAATTCTGAATGTCCTAAAAGGTAAGCATCATTAAAAAAGTAATTGTTCAGTAAAAATTATTTGTCTTTTTACTAAATCGTCCGAAAACCGAAAGTGTGGATTTGTATTTATTTATTTGCTATTTTCGGCCAAATAATTGTTGTTGGCAAATATTTGGTGCATGCCTGGTACAAATTCATATTTCATATTAGTGTCAGTGTTGAGGGTAACACAGTACAATGTAAAGTATTACAGTGTTGTGGTTACTTTTCCATAGAAAATAATATAAAATAGTACAGTTAAAATGTATGTATTCTCATGATCACACCTATTAAAAATGTGTTACTTATGTTACTCATCGATCTTTTAGGAAACAATATGACTTATGGTTGATGTTTTAAAACATACATTTCATATAAAGTTATTGTTTGTTGTTAGCCCTTGTGCATCATTTATACTCACACAGTCTGCTGATATGAGCTGTTATCTATGTGTTATGGGTTTTGACCCTACAGTGTACCATACTGCTGTGTGTTTATATCCAGGTTCTGTAGTCCATCAATCATTGTGTAAACTATGAGTTAGTGTCTTATTTGTAGTTTTGAAATCCCCATTCCACTTTAAATGGCATGCAACTGAATGTAACACTGCACCATTTAAGGTGGAATGGGAAAGATGCTTGTGAATAAGATGCAAACTTCAGGTTTAAAGTATATTTAAATTCAGAAACAGCTGTTTAAACTTTGTGTTTGATTCAAAGAGACTTTATTTTGAGCTGTCGGTATTTTTAATACCAAAAAAGATTAAGGTGGGTTTTTTGGTATTTTGGTACTGATCAGTTTGTATTTTATAGAGTGACGTAGAAGTAAAATAATGAGGAATGATATTACTTTGGACAAGAAAGTAATAAGTAATCACACTGTGGTTTTTGAGAAGTAATCAGTCATTTGTTAATTTTCCAGTAAAGACCCTATCCATGATTAGCATTGACATTATGACTAATGGACAGGAAAAAGCTTTATGTTCAGGTGTGAATGGCACTTGATTTATGATGTGGTTCAGTGACATAAATGAAACTAACATGAAAGTAGAACAAACATAGTAGCCATTTTATAATGTTATCTAAAGGAGAAGTGTTGAAAAACAACACCTTTAAAGGAACCAACCAATGTACATTTTACTCTTTGTGATGGCAACAGTGAGTTCAACTGTAAATTTAAAATAACATGTTTTTAGACAAGTACATATATAAATTTTTGGACTTGGTAAGTGAGCATCCAGAGTAAGTTGTCCATGGTGACCTAATTAAGGTTACAGTTCTTTAACAAGCACATTGCTTGATCCGTCAAATAGCCCTTTAATTTTGGCACACGTACATCATACAAAGTGACATTCATTTCTCATTGTATCTTTGTAACTTAGTCGGTCACCTCCTAAGACAATATAAAATTAACTGTAATTGAAACTAGGACATAAGGGCTAAGTTGATGCTAAATTAATTGTAGGCCTAACTGGTAAATGGCACTAGTGAAAGCATTGCACAGTTATTTGTGCAGTTCTGTTTAAATTCAGGGTTTTTGTAATGCAGTTTACAATAAATGTTTATGTAAGTGTAGATGTGTTGATTTCAACATAATCAAAAGGGTTTTTTTCTTTGCAGTTCTTACACCTTGTAGGTCTTCCTTTTCACTATAGATGGGGAAGTGAGGAGAAGGCCTCACACCCTCTGATGGTACACTGATTGCCTCGCTGGGATGGAAGGTGCTAATTGGTTGAGGATGTTAAAATGAACTAGGTTTTATACGTAAGCTTGTGTTTGGAGTTCCTCATTTAATAAGGCATAAAGATGCCATTTGAGTCCTGAGCAGCTTACAATGGAACTACAAATGAAAAATTAGAGTGGAAATCTTAAAACATGTCCAGGCAGAAATGAAAGAATACGGCCCCACTGCGACCTTTATGCTTGAATGTTTGTTCCTGATTTAGGTTTATGTTACATTCTATGTCATGTCTCATGTCCCCACCTCATCATGTCTTCCTGTCAGGTTAATGCTTTGCACACCTGTTATGTCTGATATCACAGCCCTGCATGTTCATCTCCCCCTTTGATTGTGTTTAGTATTTAAGCTCCCTTTTGTCTTATTGATTCTCGGTTATTGTTACTCTGCATGATTCTGTGTGTATGTATTCCCAGATCACATCAGTGTCATCGTTGTTTTGGTTTTCATAGTTACAGTGTTTTGTTTTAGTTGGGTCATGTTATCAATAAATACCTTTGTTCCTCTCTCTTGCTTCAGCTCCACAACTTTACACTGACATTCTTGACACCCATCATTGTAACATGTAAGAGTGTTTTAAGGTAGGAATGGCAGGAGACACAAGGAGATGTGATGAATAGTAATGAATAGGACTTTAGGATCAGAGGTGGAAAACTCTGGTCCAGAAAGGACAATCTTACCCAGGATTTTATACCATCTGCATGGACAACTGTTCTTCCATCCATCTATTCATCCATCCATTATCACACCCACTTAATCCTTATCAGGGTCGTGGTTAGTCCCCTACCCCCTCACTGGGTGCAGGGCAGGGCATTACACTATTTAACTAAGCTCAGGACAGGGCACCAATCCATCGCTGGGTGCAACTGTCCTTCTGGTTTGAAATAATTACAGAAGCCATAGAGTTGGAACAAAATCCTGGGAAGGATTTGATCTTTTCTGAACAATTGGTCTCTCATGGACTCATGGGCATGGATTGTTCTCTCGTGAGCCACTGATTACTCCTGAAAATGGGACTCTATTCCTCCAGTACCGGTTATAATAGGACGCAGCACGTGCATGTTCTTGGCTCCAATCCTATCCTCTAAGACAAAGCACAGTTATCAGAGCACTGTGATTGTAGGGATTTTTTATATTACTGAAGAGAGATCTCTTGAAAAATGTCCAAGTGATTTCCTCTTGATTTGAGGGTAGGTGATAAAAACACTTTGTTCTAGATAGAAACAGAAGAAGGGGAAGGTCTATTGAAAGGTGACACTATCTCTGTGCAGTCAGATTCCACAGCTGAACAGATGGCTGGGTGTGAAAGTGTTTTTCTGGTGTTGATTGTGCTCATATTCACTTGTCCAAAAATCTGCCTACACTTTTTTTTGCAGGTTCCTACCAAAACCATGCCAAAAATAAATAAATAAAACTGCTAGCAAGGGCAGTTGGAAAATTCAATGTGTCAAGTTAGAGCTGGGTGATATGGCCCAAAATTTTATCACAATAAATTTTTCTATATTGATCAATCTCAATAATTATCACGATATTAGATTTTCTAAAATTGGCATAGTTTTTAAATAACATCTTTCTAAAAACATCAGACTACATACATGAAACGTTACTCTTTAAAATATTAAACAAACAAAGAATGCAAATCATTCAAATACACTGCTAAAAATTTCACTGGAACTAAACTTAGTAAATTTACATTTTGATTCCCCTGCCCAGAGGAGATAAAACTTCTAATGTTAAAATGTCTAACAGTGATTTAAAAAAAACAAAAAAACAAAATATACTACTCTGTTATGTGTCCTGCAAAGAAGTAGAAAATATAACAAAGCAGCAAAAATAAATTAACAATATCAAAAAACACACATTTTTACTGCAAAGCTCTACACCTTTAGAACTGTTAATGTACATGCAATGAATATATTAGCAAGCCTTTGACCCTTGATGTATTTCCTGTTGTAATTATGCAGTGAGCAGAAATTTCAGAATCGAGCAGAAAAGTGAGAGGCGAGCGGAGACAAACGTGAATGTGCAGCAGCGTGAAGTGCGCAGTGACTCCTGTGCATCTCTGCAAAGACCCAGATATTATCTCTCAGCTCAAGGTGTCATTTCTTGCTCATTTCTCTTGTTTCTCCGCTGACCTTACAGCTGTTTCTGCTTGTTTTTGTCACTTGTGTTCAGTTTAATCCCATTTTTGCGCTCTCATATTAAAGACAGAATTAAACCCTTAGACATAAACCCTTCTTTGGAACAATGTCATGGACAGCAGATGACTTACCTTCATCTTTGTTTACATTGTTGGGGCTTTCTCTACTGGCCAGCTTCCCATAACTTGCTATTGTATAAATGCAATCCTACAACATAGCATGCAGTTCAGTGTGCAGTCTGCTGGTGATTAAGGTGTAACCAGTGGCAGGATCTGTGTAAGGAGCAGCAGTATCACACTTCAAAACTCACTGTCAAGCTGCTTAGACGTGAAATGGAAACGAACATTAATGCTTATCGAATTCTATTATCCTGTCTTGTCATAGATAGATAGTTAGATAGATAGATACATAGATACATAGATACATAGATAGTACTTTATTGATCCCGTTAGGAGGTTCCTTCAAGGAAATGAAGGAATCATCGTCATTGAGGGAAAAATTATAACGAAACAAAACGAGATTGTTTTTATTACCCAGCACTATGTAGAGTATACTAATTTAGTTCAGAACCTTACCCATAACCCTGCTACCTAATGCTATGAGACAAAACATAACAATACAGTTAACAATTTATATTGTTTGGAAAGGAAATCCAACAAAAAGCATCGGCACTCCAATTAATGTTCACTTTGTACTTTAGAGAACATGTTAGCAGTCATTATTGGTCATGCACTGTCATTTTCCACATAATTAGTTATTAGGCATATAAAAGGGCAGACTTGACCTGTTAGATAAGCTTCATTATCCTGAGAGTCCTCCCATGTCTCTCTAATGTGAAGCCACTGTCACCATGGACTGTACTTCTGAGGACCATTGGGAGTACTGCTTCATGCATTAATGAACAACAAGGTCGAAACTCCTCGTCAGGTCTGGCTCGGCAAATGGAAGAGGAGACAAGCCTTCTATAAATAGGCTTGTTCTTTTTAGCTACATCATGGCACAGTTAATGTTTGGCCTTGTTTCCGCGTTCACTCATTAGCACTGGATGTACACTGCATTGCATGAAGTGTTTTCCCAAAAATGAGCACGATTACATTGCTTTGTCTTTTCCCACAAGTGGGCAAGAAATACCCGTTATGGTCCAAAAATGAACACTGATCTGTTATAGCTGGTGCATCATTGGCCTGTCAGGGCCTATTATTCCAAGCTGAACAGGGGCCTGTCCAATCCACATAAAGTCCAACTGTCTCATTATCTTAATAGTCTTCTTCGGACCTCATTAGGAGTAAAATCTGACTCCAGGGGCACTTAAGCTATCCATGTGAGCCAACAGTACAAAGACACCCACGCGCAAATGGATGTAAAATCATACGGTGCCGGCACCCCTTCATACAGGAGCAAAGCAATCAATTAAAAGCAACTGCAGTCCTGGGCAGAGGGGGATCCAGTGGAAGACCAATTTCATAGTAAACGGAGCCCCACCAGAGAGCTGGATTTGGACCGAATGATAAAATCTGCCTGTGCCAGTATTTACAGTGAAAAGGGTCTTGGTTTGAAATGCATGGGGGGAAAAACAAGGTCAGGGCTACTAATTGAAGCAAAAGCAATTTCGCTGTCAGGCAACAACTACATGAAATCCTGTGTGCACTCTTCATCTCTGGCATTATTATGTAGTCTGGTTTGTCTGGACATATTTCCACACCAGTTTGAGTATTTTCTAAATTTGCATGAATTCATGTTGTGTGTGTGTGTTTACAATTTTGGAAATGCAAGCTGTGAACACAACAGGCAGCTGTGAGCTAGAGCTCACCACAAGTTATATATATGTTGTTCTCTATCCAAAAGTGTTCCCATGGCAGCTGCTGGCTCTGAGCTTTGCAGTGTGGCCTCGCTATGCAGCTGACATATCTCAAAGCAATATTTGAAAAAATGCTGCACTGGTTGATTTCCCTCCGCCAGCCCTCTCTGGGTCAACAGGCCCACGCCTATTAATTTCTCATCTTCCAGCATTTCATATATATCCCCATGTTTATTCAAGGCAATTACCTCTTGAGCAAGTGCATGGGCAGCTCCTTTATGAGTCACTGCTTTACGAGACACTTATTTATGAGCATAAAAAGCTGTGTGCAATGTAACGTCCTTTACGTGCCAGGGGAGAGAAAGCAACTTCCCATTACAAATACTGCAAATGAAGTGCAATTAAATGTTGCAGACAGGCAGTAATATCCACCCATTGACATCTGTGTGAGGAGAGCCTTGGATCTTGGCTGCCTATAATATTGGTTCTGATGATGCAGTATAAAACTCATAATAATCACATCATGTTGAGTGTTAAAAATCATGTATATCATCATTGCCTTTTAAAATTTCACAGTAAAAGTAATTGGATGTTATTCTTGAGGTGAAATCATTTCAATCTGTGTTAGTGATTTATAAGATTGGACTAAAAGACATTTTACAGACTCTGAACATATTAAACACTCATAATGTACCATCTGTGCTAGATTCGCATTTAATGTACATCAAAACGAGCCTTTCAGATCTGTTGTTTTTTTAATGCATCAAGTTTTGAATTTGTGCCATGTGTTTGGGAATAAACAGATCTGCTGTTAGTTCATTGAAGTTTTAAAGCAGCTATAAAACAGTTACATTAGAAAGAAAACATTATAATATCCCTTTAAGCAATTTTGTGATGGAGTGGATTCAGAGTCACAGAGATGCTGTGAATTCAATAAACACAGGCAGTCTACCAAATAAGAATAGGCTACTCAGATAAGGATAACCATACTTGCATACTTGTGATTCACCAATTTACAACATTTTTTCTTACGTCTCAATAATTTACATTGGGGTCACTTGTCGTTTCTGCCATGATTGTTATTGTAGCTTCCTTGATGCTAGTTTGCTGTGTACAGACCAAGTAAAAACAGAGGTATGATAGTTTAAATTTCATATAAAAGCCTCATTTAAAAATAGTAGTGAGATATGAGGCTCGAGATGCCTACAAGGAAGCCACACAATTTGGCATATCCTGCCAGTGCTGTGACCAAGTGGACAAAAAAAGAACCTTAGTGCTTTTTGTTGTAAATAGTTATACCACTGTGGGATATTGTGATTGTGATAAAGTTCATTTTTGTTTAGTTTAACTTGTTGAATGAAATAATGACCGACAATTAACTTTTTGAACATTTTAATTTTTGGATGTGTCACTGTATACAGTATATTTTTTTTTTACTTTTTTAAATAGCCAAATTATATTTTATATTATATTTTAATATTTGAAAAAATCTGATTGTTTGATTCTATGTGTTGTTTTGGTTCTATTATATGGATACAGTATGTCAAAGTAAAACAAATTGTCAGCTCTTATATGTAATGTTATTATGGCAAAAACATTTTGGTATATAAACAGAAATATTAAAAGAAAGTGGAAATCCAGAGTATTCAAAAATAGCCAAATAGATCATTTTCATGTTATCGTCCTATCTAAAGACTTTTGTTGCTTATGATGTTGTCTCTAAAGCTTTAGACTGTCCTAACAAGGTCAGTTGAAGTTGATTGTTGAGAACTTTATTTTTTTTCCCACCTAGATCTGAAATAAAAGGTACATGTAGTGGTGCAGTACTGTCTGTAGCTTGTCAAATGTAAAAGATATTCTGGGGGAATCATGATCAGTGATGAAGAGAAGCATCTTTGAAACCCAAGAAATGTGTGTACCTGACAGACAATCAGAGCCAGGGGGTGGAAAGGCCAGCTATTGATTAGAATACAGGAGCGCTTGCACAGTCTGGAGGATCCCCTGATGCTGCTGAAGGAAAAGCCCTAGCATGTGTCAGTGAGCAGTTGCAGAGGGAACAACATGACCTAACTTCTTCCCAAACTGGAATGACCTGCAGATATACAAAACATGCTAAGTGAGTCTGATGTGGTGATAATACACAGATTCTGAGGAAAGAGCTATTACAACATTAAAATTCCAGTAGCAACCAATTAAATGTACACACAATTGCTCAGGAATCCTCCAGAGCAGGTTATTGGCAGTGTTAGATTATAAGACATCATGTTCAGTAATAATAATAATAATAATAATAATAATAATAATAATAACGTTTTAACAAGCCTGATCACTGTTGCATGGACAATTGCCATTTTGATGTATTGACTGACATTGAACTCTTGAAAATTTGTTAATTTATTCAATAAACACAATTATTTATTAGGATTCAGTCATTTTGTGGTCTGTGCAATAGAATATAACATTTTAACATTTTAAAGAAATTCCTATCAAATTTAGAAATGGGCAAAATACATTTGGACATAACATAGCATTGTTCTTTATAGCACCATAAAGGTTCTATATAGTACCAAAAGGGATTCCCACAAGTCAAATAACCCTTTTTTGGCACTATTTAGAACCCTTTTTGGCTGAGTGCACTAGCAACTCTATGCTCACTATAGATGTCTGAGGAAAGTTTGTTTTTCGGTGATATGAGCTAAATATTCTCAGCTTAGAATGGAAAAAGGACCTGGTTTCTTCCACACGTGTCTCCACTTAGACATTAGCCAGTGTGTGGGCTCACACATGCTGAGCTGTACCCACACATGCCGTGGCTGTACTTGTTCACCTCGGTGCGACCGATTCATCGGCATGGCTTCTGCAGGCGCTCAGCACCTCGCCGGATTGATTATCGATCCCAACATCCCCCGTGATTTCTTTTTAGAGAAGCGTGTCCTCATTTCCATAAGGCTCTACTAATCAATCTGCAAAACGTTCCATTTTGGCAAACACTCCTTTGACTCGCTGTCAGTGCTGGTACATCGAAGGCTGTTTCTGTTTGTTTTTCCACTTTCTCCAGACACCTCTCAGGTGCTGATGATTGAAATATTTGTGATAGCAGTTGGCTCAGGAAGGGCAGATAGGAACAAATGAATGAGTGCTTTTATTTTTTGCATCATGATTTTTTAAAATAGTCTGATTTGTTTGTGCTGTATGTGATTGGAGAGAGGACTAGCATTTTAAACATGATCATGTCACAGTGGGTGACTTTGTGTGCCTGAGACTGAGCTGAAACACAATGTTGATTGTGTACTTTCACCACATATTGAAGTTTTATCTGTTGAAAATGAACTCTTACAGATGAAATACCTTGCATTCACATATGTGAAAAGTGTAAAAACTCATGGGCTGCATCACTCAAATATGACACTTTACTTTTTTTATTCAATTGAACCAAAATGAACACAATACTGAGTTTTTGTCATGTGTCACTGTAGAAGGTTTTATTGTGACATCACTGCATGCATGACAAACCTTAGCTTATATGTTTTGTTTGATGTTGATATACCAAGTCAAAACACATATATGATCACTTAAATTTGATGTAAAGTCATTTTTATGTAGCTGTAAATGTAGTGAGGCAGGTGGAGTGAGGTGTTAGCATTGTCACATACTGGAAAAAAAAAACATTAAAGAATGCAATATCATGACACAGTTCCTTATTGTTCATAATTGAATTCAAAACACTTAATTGTTAAATGTTATGTTCAAATCAAAATTTTTTTAATCCACATAAATGATTAGAATCTCCCATTTGAGTAAATTGCTATTCAAACAGTATCAACATTAAAACAAAAAAGGCTTGAAATTTGTGACTTTACAAGTGATTAATAAATAATAATAAATAAATACATTAATTAATAAATAATAATAATAATAATAATAATAATAATAATAATAATACCAATTACAGCAACAACAACAACAATAAAATAATAATATTAATAATAGTAATAATAATAATAATTATTATTATTATTATTATTATTATTATTACCATTGTCATTATTATTATTATTATTATTATTAATAATAATAATAATAATAACTAATTAATTTATTTATTTATTAATTATTATTATTTATTAATGCAAATGAACTTTTACATGGTATTCAAAAATCTGTCAGGTATAAAATGTACGCACATTAAAGGACAGGCTTAGTTTATCAATAGTTGACATCAATAAAAGCTAGCTGTTCATCCATCCATCCATCCATCCATCAATTATCTTCTGCTTAATGCTGATTAGGGTCATGGTGAGTCTCCTACTCCTTCACCAGGTGAAGGGCATTACAACTATCCTAGCTAAGCCACACATACACACAGACAATTTAGACTACCCAATTCACCTGAGCTCCCTGTTTTTGTACTGTGGCTGGAAACTGGAGGGAGTTAGCTGTCCCATTTCCCAATTACTGCTTGTATTCTTGACTTTTCCTTCTGTGCTGCTTGTGTTCACATAGAATTATCAACATGTCACACCATGATAATATACTGTACATGGGAAAATGTACAATGTATCTACAGATGTGTGATTTATTTATGTGCTTAATTCACATGTAGTTTTTTTCTGTAAAGGAATCCATGTTTATCTGTGTAAAGTTACATTCATTACATAAATTGCTGTTCTGAGGTGACCTTGGGTATTAGAAGAGCACTAACATTGTTGTTGATGGTGTTGGTAGTGTTATTAATATTCAAATGGTAACTGCTACTGCACTTAACTCGAGCTAACAGGTTGCCCAGCTGACCTTCATATTTTAATTGGACCACTTCTGCTGTAAGTGTCTTGCTCAAGGGTGTAATGTCAGTAGCAGATGTTAGCAGACCAATGACCTCTTGGTTCCTAGCCAAGTGCACTGAATGCTGGGCTACCACCTCAAGGATGCTGAAGGTCATACTGGCTAACTGAGCCTCATGGTACTGTGGAAACCCTGTGGTTATGTGCCAGCCATGAAAGGTTCCTGATAACATTAAGACTGTAAATCCTGTACAGTCAGCACACATGGCACTGGAACTCCATGCTGAGAGAGCTCTTGTAATTAACTTTATATCATGTGTGTTATATATGTCAGACCCCGTGCTGTTCTAAACCCCCAAGAGGCACCATATACAATGGCCATTGTACTCAGTTAAACCCTCAGTATATAAAACACCATTCTATGGAGTCTTGTAAAGGATTTTCCGGAGCACAATAGAGAATGGCTCTAGAAGAGATGTCTGCTCATGTTGGGTTTTGTACCAGTGCTTCAACATGTTTATGTAGTGTTGTTGGATGGTGAGGAAATGAGTTAGCTAATTCAAGCAGGACTGTAAGAGGCACTGCAGTTGAAACGCTGGCCGCAGCATAATGTGATAAGATGTAATTAGTGGAATCTTAGCAGAACATTCTGATGACACTAATTTGTGTACAGGCTTATTAACTGTCATACCGGACTTGCTGGACCTGTAATTAGCTTAGCATCTGTTTTTTTGTTTTTTTCTCCCTCTTTCTTGAAGAAGTGATGACAAGAAGTCTATGTGTGTGGTGAGTTTTGGAATACCCACACTTTGTTTTATAGGATATAGCTTTTTTCAGTCTCTTTCCTAATTAAGTGAGAAATGAAAGCTTGTGTGAACAAAAACAGAGCTTCTGATGTGCTCCAAACAGCCTCATTTGGTTATGGAAAAGAGCGGTGTAGTAACTGCTGTCAAACAAACAGTAGACATGCTAATTAAATTAAAAGCATGTTGTGAGTGCGAATATTGTTTAATAATTCACTTGTGATGTGTTTGTCAAAACAGTGGAACATTTATTGAAATAATCTGCCTTTGGCTATTCAAAAGACACAGTCTACTGCTAACAATGTTTGTTGTCCTCTGGCCTTATCTGTGCCTGCTTAGTCATGCACAAAAAGAATATTAGCCTGGGTTGTTATGCCCAAATGCTTCTGTTTCCATTATTGTTGGAATGCTCATAAACTGTTTCTCCTTCTGGGAATTAGGAATCGTGTATTTTTTATTCCTTTAAACTTTGTATTATGTATTAAATTAATATTTCTCTCTTCCTTCACATTCGTGACTTTGTGGGTATAAAGCCAATTTTTGAAACTTATCAACAGAAAAGAGGGAAATTGGCTGGGCTTCGTGATCTATCCTGAGTAGACAGGTAGTACTAGAGCATCTCAGAAAATCTGAATATTGTGAAGAAGTTCATTTATGTTCATAATTTAATTCAAAAAGGTAAACAAGTATATTTTATTTTCACTGCACATAAAGTGACATTTCAAGCCTTTTTTTGTTAATGTTAATGTTGTTTAATTAATAATTTACTCAAACTCAAAATGAAATATTCTAATAATCTGAGATTTTGGGCCAAACTGATCCACATTAAAACAAAAAAGGCTTGAAATGTACACTTAAGGAGTATAAATATCCATCCATCCATCCATTATCAACCGCTTTATCCGGGGCCGGGTC
>BRDA01012231.1:74715-123746 GCA_036984385.1 Crenuchus spilurus | reverse complement strand
CTTTGACATTACCCAATGAGAGACTTGAAGGTCCATAGTTACCCTGGGATCTTCATGAATATAATCAACATGCCCTTGCAGTGGCTTTTGTTTTCCTTGAACTTCTACTTGAGAATGTAACTTTGGTGTCTTCCATTGGTATATCATCTACTTCCCAGCTGAGTGGTGGAGGTAAAACTCCTTTAGACATGGTTTTGTAACCTTTCCTTGCCTGGTGAGCACTGATAACTCTTTTTATGAGATCCTGAGAATTGTTCTTTGATCAAGGCATGGAACACTTCCGTAAACCTGTGTGGTGATGTTTTAATTAATTTATTTTTGAACATGATTACATCACATGTGTTAGTTGCTCTATTCTTTTGAATAAACCTAGATAGAAGAAATAATAGCATAGCTATGATATCATGAACAAGTCCACGTCATTCAAAAATCTCAGTGCTCTACATTTTATACACTATACATGCTCTTTTTGCATTGAATTTTTTTAATAAATAAAAAAAAATACATGAATTAAAAATTATTTTTATTTATGAGTGTTTTTGAGGTTTCTGACATTTGTTATTATTTATTTTTTTGCTATAGATGATTTTTTTAAATAAAATGGTGGTAAAAAGTTAAATATAACTGAATATGTGTGAACAAGGCACCAGACTTGGACAGTTAAGACCCAGGTTTATATCCTTGCAATATGGGAGGGTCTGCTAGACTAACACCTGACTGTCATTCCATTGACTGAAACACCTGACTTCCCTTTACATGAGGTGATACTCCAAGAGATTCACATACTTCCATCAAAGATATTTAATGTTTGATGATCTTGCTTAGCACATAAATGAAAGAAACATTGTTTGGTGTCATTTAATTGTTTGACCTTTTTCTGGCTTTAGATGAATATCTGATCACATTTCAGGTTGGATTAATGTGGAAAACTGAAGTGTTCACAAACTTTTTTGCAGCATTGTAAGCTCAGGCTTTTAGATGTGTATACTCCACACCCACACAGTAGGAAAACACAGCAAAACAACAGCTGCTGCTGTAATGTGGAGAAGTTCAGAGAGGCCAAGCTGGTAGTGCAGTGAATGAGTTGGCAGGGCAGTGAGGTGCTGATTCAGAAAGATATGGGTACGGTGTTCATACCTCCTATATAAAAGCAGACAACAGTTTAATCACATTATGGTTAAAGCAGGTCATGTAATCGGTGGTTAATGTAGCACACGCTAATGTAGCAACACTGACCTGCACTCCACACTTCCCAAAACACTACTATTTTCATGGCCATGGTTTTGGTTGTGCGTTTTTGGAAGATTTTTTGAAATCACCTTTAAATTCATCTTCCTCAGCAAGGCAGTCGTTATCATGTTGGAAAACTGCCATGTGGCCCAGTGTTTGAAGGGAGGGGACCATACTCTTCTTCAGAATGTCACAGTACATGTTGGAATTCATGTTTCCCTTGATGAACCACAGCTCCCTAGTGTCAGCAGCACTTATGCAGTCCCAGATCATGATGATACCATCATCATGCTTGACTATAGGCAAGACACAGTGATCTTGGCACTCCTCACCAGGCTGCCGCCACACATGCTGGACACCATCTGAGACAAACAAGTTTATCTTGGTCTTGTCAGACCACAGGACATGGTTCCAGTAATCTATGGTGTTGGGCTGCTTGTGTTCAACTTTCTTGTGTGTCAGGTTCAGAAGAGGCTTCCTTCTGGAATGACAACCATGCAGACCGAGTTGATGCAGTGTGTAGCGTATGGACTGAGCAATGACAGGCTCACCTCCTACTTCTTCAACCTCTGCAGCAATGCTGGCAAAAAGCAGTCTCTTTTTTGCAGCTTTATTGTTTATTATGGAATTCATTGCACCTCTGTTCATCATCTAAAATATCTTCCTACAGATTTATTAACCTATGCTGTAAATGCATAATTACATGCTAGTATTAGATTTTATATATATATATATATATATATATATATATATATATATATATATATATATATATATATATATAATTTTATAAAAGCATTTATGGCAAAATAGATTTATATTCTTACAAAATCTGATTTCCAAACCTTTGTATGCTAGTGTATATGTCACAGCAGTAGTCATGAATGTGCTAGTGGCATATCTAGATGTGTTTGTCTGATATGGTGGCAAGCAACGGCGTTTCTGCATGCACCATCAGTGAGATGAAAGGTGAAGATATGCTATCAGCTGTAGTCGTTTATCAGCAGATTTGCTGTGTTGGTGGCGGCGGCGTATCTCTGAGGTCCAGATGGCTGTGTGCAGTAACGTGGAGCTCTCCACAGCTGAGCGGCACAGACACCCAGCCATGAACGCTGCATTAATGCCATGTTTCATCCACTTCTCCGGCAGACAGGGAGAGACTAGCAACTGCTTGGGATTCCACTGCTGTCTTCAGTCTCACACACATACACACTCACCAAACCCCAAAACAATGAGTCTGTCAGAGCTGTCAGAACTAGTGTGTGTGTGTGTGTGTGTGTGTAAGAGAGGTATATGACTTAGACATGTGTGCTTCCCCATAGAGGATCTTCTAGCCTCTGTGGTTTTCCTGAAGCATACACAGACCTTATGTAATGCCCTTTCACTGTCTGACTATGATAGTCCCTGACTCCCAACCACTATTAAGAGATGGTCTGTTAACAGCAGTGGGAAAATATGATCATTTGGACACATTCCTTCACCACTCAATCATTGTTTCCAATCTAGGGGTGTATAATACTGTATACAGTATGGAACACTCATACCCTTCTATGGTTTTATAGCAACCAAAATAAATTAATTTTAAATTAATTTTAAATTTTAATATTAGTATGATTAATTTCTTTTAAGTTATTTTTGGAAACAAAAACATATATGTTTTACTCAGAATTCTTTATTGGTATTCATTCATTGGCTAAGACTTCTAGAACTGGAGACTGGAGTGAAAGACCCCCATGTTAGATTAACTTCCAACTTAAGGAGTGAAACGTGTACCGGTAATCAGTCATGTCTTGATTTCTAGTGACTGAGCCAATTGTGTCAATCTTCCCTCTGGGCCTTCTAGAAATTCTAGACACATTACTGTCAGTTATTTAGAAATGTAGCCAACAGCAACATCTCTATGCTAAAGTCATTTACTAAAGAAGCCACTGTAAAATTGCTACATAAAAGCCAAATACAATGTATAGATGCATCTGTTCCAAGCGTCAAATAAAAATACAGCGATGTTAGCAGAAATTAGCATTATATTAGACAATGTTTTTGACATGCATCCAAACTGAAGCTCTAATAGGGCCTCCACTTACAATATAACAATGTTAATACTCAGTGAATACATTATATAAACCAAGGGGCGAATCCTGGTCCTGGAGATGTACCACCTTACTATAAATAGGCAAATCCTCTTGGTTACGTGTCCATGATTAATCAGTGAATTTGATTGGTTAAGAGTTGACAAGCTTAGTAGGCCAATTTGTAACCATTGCTTGGGACACAGTATATTAATTTACTACTACGACTGTTACACTGGGAAAAAAAACATTGTATTTATGTAATTTATATGTGTATATCAATAAATAATATATTTTACTTTAAGCGATCTTAATTTTTTATCTCGTAAAAACAATAATTTCAACTTAATAAGTACATTTATGTGCAGTATTGAACTAAGGACGCTGGCTGTAATTTACGTGACACAATTACGCTTTCAAAAGAAAATTTAAATGTTCATGAATTCTTGTTTGTATATACACACGTGTGCTGAGTGTTGCATTTGTCAAAGGATGATCAGTGGCCTCTTTCATTTTTCAGACAGAACTGCACGTGAACTTTAAGTTAAGAACAACTTGGCCAGTTACGAGAGGGTCAGACCACTCGTAGATTTACGAACAAGTTTAAGTACGACGTGAGTTACGAAGGCTTTCGGGAAACACTCGTAAATTTAAATGTTCGTATGTACGAGGTTACGAAGTACTTAGCATTAAGAACGTTTTGGGAAATGCACCCCTGATCCATTTATTGAAGGCTTTTAATGCCATCTCAGTATGTGTGTGAGTTCTGAACTCTTAAAGGGGGTACATTTCTAGGGCCTGGATTGGGCAGCTCTGTTATACAGATGTAGATAATTTGACCTGTTCTTATTCAGAGTGTGACTTCACTGATATAAGTTGTGGTGACTCAAGCTTTGTTTTTGCAGTAATCATTGTGTGACAATCAAGTGATGACATGGCATGGCAAGTACAATAGGAAACACTGTTTAGCAAGTCCCTCAAAATAACTATATTACAGCAGTTCATGGTATGATGTTAACATATTTTGCTATCAACAGCTGAAGGTTATTAATTGTAACAGCGTGAAACTTCACATACATACAGAATACATTTTTAATTAATAACAGTTTAATTGTTGTGTATTCTGAAAAACTGAGAACCTGTTATGTGTTGTATTTTCAAATTGAAAGGGAATTTTGGCTAAGCTTTGTCCAGTTTAAAGAACCTTGACCATTATAATAGAAACTCTGTAATTATAGACTGTAA
Source organism: Crenuchus spilurus (assembly GCA_036984385.1). Taxonomy (NCBI): domain Eukaryota; kingdom Metazoa; phylum Chordata; class Actinopteri; order Characiformes; family Crenuchidae; genus Crenuchus; species Crenuchus spilurus. The sequence continues at coordinate 119,202 of BRDA01012231.1, read as the reverse complement.
CAAATGGAAAAAATCAGTTTATACTGTAGTCAGTGAATGTTACCGGAATTTTGTCTAACATTATGTGAAGTTTCTATAAATGGGAGGAGTATTAAGTTTACACAACATTAATGGAACATAATAATAATAATAATAATAATAATAATAATAATAATAATAATAATAGTAAAAAAAACAATACTACTAATAAAATGATAATAATAATAATAATAATAATAATAATAATAATAATAATAATAATAATAATTATTATTATTATTATTATTATTATTACTATTTTTATTATTATTATCATTGCTGTTGTTGTTGTTTATAATAATAAAAATAATAATATTAATAATTATTATTGCTTTAATTGAAGTTCCAAATGATGACTGTGCAGGCCATGGGAGATGTTCAACTTCACTTTCATGTTCATCAAACCAATCTTTCACCAGTCTTGCTGTGTGTATTGGTGCATTGTCATCCTGATATATTGTGTGCATTGTAATATACTATATAACTGTGCTCTTACCTGCTAACTGAACCTTCACACTCTGCTCTTACTGGTGCAATGTGACATTAATGAAGATTGGCCACCAGACTGGTTCAATTTAGCCATGAAACCTCCCACACTAAAATGACAGGTGTTTCAGTTTCATTGTCCAACCCCTGTATATGACAATGGGCATCCACTATTTTAGCCAAAGCCAGGACAGGGCAACAATTTATTACTGGGAATACACACACTCATACCAGGACAAATTCACTTACATGTTTTTGGATGGTGGAAGGAAACTGGTGACACAACGAGGACATCAATACTCCACTCATATTGTGACCTGAACCCAAGACCCCAGCACTGAAAGGCCAGTGTTCAAACCACCAAGTCACTATGCTGCCCTTTAAACATTCTCTAAACATTCCAAATTCAGGGTATATAAATAAAAATATTTGAGGTAACATCATAACACGCACAGTAACTGCATAATAAAGTAGCTGACTGGATGTCTGCCCATTATAACATAAAACCTTTTTGTGCCACTGCTTTATTTATTAACAACCAGGGAATGTAAACGTAATGTTACATTTTGTCAAAAATGTTTTGCCATATAGAAGACTATGACTCTCATATGCTTATGTGAAAGTTTTCATGCTGCATATTTCAATTCTCATGTATGCTTTCATGGAGAGTGCTCCAAAAACAGAGTCACCTCCATGCATCGCATACCAACAGTCTCCTCAGCAGCAAACAAGGCCAATTTGCACCCTTGTTTGATGGCAGCCCCATTAAAATGCTCTCGTGCTAATAAACAACTCAAACAAGCAGAAACACTGTTGAGTGGCAGTAAACAAAGCACGCACCCTCCAAAGGGAGCCATAACTCCTGCATATGTCACTCTTTCATTGTTAACCATAGATCGCAATTACGGCTCATCACAGAAGCCTGTTTGTAAAAGCAGGAGGAGGCTGGGAGCTGCCTGCACCCCTCTGCCATTTGATTTAATGGGTAGCATCATTAATCTGCGTACCTGAAACAGCTGGGGCTGCAGCCTGGCCTGCACAGCTTGGCTGGCCATGGTGCACACACACACACACACACACACACACTGCAGGCACAGTCGACTCTTGACTGCACAGCTGGGGCATTTAGAATGGTAGAGCTTCAGCTTGTATTCTTGTCTTAGAAGAGTTCTCTTGATGGCTTCTGTAAGAGTTAAGTAAATACTTAAAAATAAAGGTTTTGAAACTGTTTTAGCTTGGCATGTGGTTAAAAACATTGGCATGTAAAAGACATAGAACTTTTATCAATATAAGGATTTTCTGCATTGAGTCTTCCTGGCAGAATTTAGCACTAAAACTCTCATTTCTTAAATTTTCAAAAAGGGTTTTATACTCTTGAACATCTCATTTAGAAAAGTGTTCCATTGAAAGGTTCATTAGAGACCTGAATATAGTTTGTTTATGATGTTACACCAGTTAACCCTTTTTGTATTTTGTTACAGAGACTGAAAATGTATTGCAGTATATTTACTGATATATGGTCAGTGCTTCCCTCCCCCCACACTTGCTGTGTTTATATTGAATGTCATTAGTGACAGCCTGTATACACGGTTCAGAATAAAAAAGCACATTGCCTTTTGGAGAGAGGCTTTATCCCTCTGTAGGTCAAACAGTAAACCCCTAGTTAAGGTTAATGCATGCTTTTAATTACACTGATTCACACAAGCATAATCTCCCCCTGGACAGCGACTAAGCACATCCTGCCTGTGAGCACAGAACTCTATGAAAGCTTCAAAAACAGCTCCCTTAATTCATCAGAAGATACCCTACCACCAAATGTCACACAAAGTATGCTAACAGACAAGGTCATATCCAAATTATGCCAGCCCACCCCGCCTTCATCTGTATTTGCATTTCGTGAGAAAAAAAAATCATGGATTTCATTTTCCCTGTCGTCTCAGCTTGGTCAGAGGCATCATCATCAGCACAGCAAGGGGAGCTTCACCCCCTCTTGTACTCTGCTACAGCCCACGAGAGCCTTTACATTTCAAAGACTTTGCAGGGCTGCAGAGATGACACACCGACTGTGCTTCGGTAATTGCCGATGTTTGGCGGCGAGGGCCACTCTTGGGCTTGGCTGCTTCTGCTATAGACGCAAGGCTGAAATTCCCTCCCTGCTGCGCTCGGCAGTTGTCCTCCCAGAGTACTCGACAGACCGCTGAAAGGCTGTGATGGCCTCAACGAGATCGCAAAAAACAGCCCCATTTGAAACAACAAAGCAAAATGAGACTTCTTTTTAGAGTCACTGCCTGGAGAAGAGTCACATCATTCACATGTCTGCTCCACTGTCAGGAGACTCGTGATTCCAATAGCAATACATTTTTGGTAGGATTTTAAAGGCATTTGCAGAACATTTTTCTAAACAGAGGAAAACCAAGTTTGAATTTTAGTGTGGCGTGTCTGAATGATGTTATTAGACCTGACATGTACGACTTGTAAGCATAGAAAAAAATGAGTAAATGCAATAAATATATTTTTCTTAGTGAATTGCCAATCATTCTCACCATTACGCTGCATTCTCTCAAGAGATGGAAAATACTCTTAATAAATGCAATCGTATGCAATAACATATTTTTTAATGGCTGGTTCTTTAAAGAAATATATTGTAAACAAGTTGTTTGAATGTGCAGAGCCTTTTAGTTTAGTTTGCTTAGGGATGCACCGAAATGAAAATTTTTAGCTGAAACTGAAACCAAACTAAATGAAACAAACAAAAATGAACAGTTTTTCATGTATACAAAATTTTATCAAATTAATAACTAAGTTATTTCCCAAATAAGCCTTGTAGTTACTGAGGAATGAACATCTGTATTTTAATAAGTTGGTTTGACATCATTACGTTTAATAACATGAGTTTAATGAATTACTCTTTTACATTTGTATATAAAACAAAAATAAAATTAACAAGACAATAATATATGAATATGTATGATGATGCATGTGTGTTACATTATTACTAATATATAATAATAACTAACATAACTAACAAAATAATGAAAATGACTAAAATGTATGATGTAAGTCACATGGATTTTTTGTGTTTAATTTGAGTGCCATTGGCTACAGACACTGAAACACTTTGCATTTCTTCTGGTCCCTAACACTGCACATGTAAAAAGCATTGGTTGCCGAATATTTGATTCATCTTTAGTTTTTTTATAGACTTAAATTTTTTTATCAAGTGTTCTTTAGTAAAGAAAATGCTTATATATAGAACCCCGAACACTCAAAGAACCTTTTACATATTGAAATGATTCTTCAGATTGATGAAGAATGTGTTGTAGATGGCTCTATATACCACCAATACAGGTTCCCCTATAATTACAAGCTTGACATCATAACAATAACAGAATCATTTTTGGTGATGTATAGAACATTGCTTCAAAAAAGCTTCTATATACAGTAGAACCACTTTCTTTACTAAAGGAGACCTTGAAAAACTATCATTTTAAGCATATAGAAGAAACATATAGACTTGAAAAACCATGTGGGTTTAAAACCTTTAAAACGTTCTCCATACACACAAATCTAATTAAAGAACCAGCCATTTCAAAGGTTATTTTAATCAAATCAAAGTATCAAACAATCATTTTTTAAAGAATAAATTACCCTTATAATGAGCTGTAGTAGCATTTATGATTCAGAAGTCAGCATCAGTACTGACACTTGTGGCTAAATGCAATCAAATCCTCACAGCTATATTCCAACATCCTGTATAAGAACACAGAAGAGTAGAGGCTGTTACTAATGGTAGAAAGCATCAGTCAACATGGCAGCATGAACCACCATGTTCTCCTCTTCAGCATAAATGTTTATGCAGTGTTATAAAAGAATGTATTGTAGTGGTGTAAAGATATGTAGTAAATAAATGCACAAAGATATGAATATAAATGTCCTCTATGAATATAAATAGACAGTTGTGTCAGTATCAACAATGGTAGCTGGTACAGGAGGAGGATACTGAATTGATATGAGACTCAATGACTAAATTGTGATGTAAATAATGTGCTCAGTTCTTTTTTAATTGGTTTGCTGCAGGTCACATGGCTTTCCTCCTATTTATTTCTTACTTATCTGTTCTTGAAACTAAAATCATTTAATAATATAATGGAAACAGTGTTGTAGTGGCAGTTCTTAATTTCATGATTCTCTCTTACCATCAAACAAATCACTATTAATTTAGCATTAGCACAAAGCCCCATGAATATGAGATGTCTTCATATCAACAGGATTATAGCTTCATTTTGAACTGCTCACAGTCTTTTCCAGTCTGTTTTGAAATGTTTCCTTCAAACTGTGCGATATATTAGCTTAAATGAGAAGAAGCACCAAAAATAGCTCAATTAATTGACTGTGCAAGCCAACCAAATTGATTTTGTGAGGGAGGAAGTGAATAAAAAAAACAACAACAAACTCTTCTAACACTTTTGCACACAGATACACTCACACATTCTCCCACACTGACACAAGCCGTGAGGCAGGAGGTGACTCACCAGGGTCGACTGCCGAGAGGATTCCCTCCTGGAAGAGAATCCTGTCAAAGGCATACACACCCCATAACCAAACACTTTATATTTAGATTGTGTGAAACTAACCATATTATTGCATTCAGTGCTTGAATAACCCTAAAGCTACCATATGTTTCTGTCCCAGTAATCTTAAATAGGGCTGAGCAATATATGATTTTGATATCGATATATTGGCTTTTGCACAATTGTGTAATTGAGTCCTTTGATAATTCACATATTTATTTATAATTTTTTTAACTTCATTAATTTTTGTCCTATGAGCCACGTGGGTGATATTCCACAAAGCAGAATTTCTATTTTAACCAGATATACTATATGTCCAAATGTTTGAGGACCATTCTAATGCATTCAGCTACTTTAAGTTGCATCCATTACTGACACATATGTGCAAATGCACACATACAGCTTGTCTAGACCCTGTAGAGAAGTACTACCAATTGAATAGGACTCTCTGGAGCACATAAATATGAAACCATTGGCACCAAGTCTAATGCCAGGCGTGGGCGACAGGAGTATAAAGCTCTTTTCCTCTTGGACTGGTTTGACTTTAGGCTTTCATTACCTCGCTAACCTGCTTTGTAAAATCTCACCCTGAACAGTCACAGTTTAGAAGTTATGTCAAGATGGCGCTGAGCATGGCTGCTGTGCTGCACAGTGTAAACAGAACATAGGACGTCTCCTGGAAGTGTTAAAATGGGGGTGTATGTTTTATAATTAACCATGTGATCAGAGGAATGTACACTTCATTGAGTCTTTTTGCTCCTCAAACCTGGACTATCTCATCATCTGCTACAGGCCACAGTGACTGCCGAGAGAAATTTCTGGGGTCATAGTCACCACTGTGTACATTCCACCACAGGCTGATACAGACTTGGCACTCTGGAAACTGTATGAGGCTATTAATAGGCAAGGGACCATGTGCCTTGAGGCCATTTTCATTACTGGTGAGGACTTTAACAAAGCAAACTTCAGAGAAGTCGCTCCTAAATATTTCTAACACATCCCATGTAGGACATGCAAATCAAGCACGCTAGACCACTGCTACTCAACCTTTTGTGAGGCTTCCCACAACCTCTGTTTGGCAAATTGGATCACTCCTCTATCCAGCTCCTGCTCACCTACAGGCAGAAACTGAAACAGGTACCACCCACTATCAGGGAGGTCCACTACTGGTCAGTCAATCAGACTCTTTGTTCCAGGACTGTTTTCATTACATTACATTACATTGCATTTAGTGGAGGCTTTTATCCAAAGTGACTTACAATAGTATAAAAGTACAAATGCAAAAAATACTAAAGTTAAATAATTAACATTTTGATATTGAGTGCTGAGTGCATATCAGTACTCATGGGGAGTATTTGGGATCACTAGAGCAAGTGCTCTTTGAAGAGCTCGGATTTTAGGAGTTTCTTGAAACCAGTGAGGGACACCTCTGCTCTAGTGGTGGTAGGCAGCTTGTACATCACATGTGTGATGGCTGGGATCAACTGGGAGATGTTCTAGGAGGTGTCTAACAGCAACGTTGATGAATACAGAGACTCTGTCACTGGATGCATTTGGAAATGCATAGAGGATGTTGTGCCCACAAAAACAGTCAGAGTTTACTCCAATCAGAAGCCATGGCTGAACTGTGAAGTCCGAGCGGCTCTAAATGCATATTGCTGCCTTTAAATCAGGAAATATGGATGTGTATAAAAACACCAGCTATGCTATTCGTAAGACCATAACAACAGCCAAGCGCGAGTACAGAGCTAAACTTTCACATTTTTCAAAATTTTCACATCAACAGAGCACAGTTCAACACCATCAACACAAGAAGCCTGTGGTAGATGTTACACACAATAATAGACTTTACAAAAAAAAACTTGCTCTGGGGATAAAATCAGAATTGCCTTTCCAGGCAAACTAAACAGTTTATATGCTCTTTTCGAGTTTAAACATGCCACACCCCCAGAAAGTGCATCTGCTACCGATGAGTCAAACCCACCCTCCATCTCCATAACTGACATGTGCAGAGCATTCCAGCATGTGAACACATGCAAGGCAAACAGACCTGATGCCATCCATGGTCATGTTTTCAAAGTGTGCGCACATCAGCTAGAAGAAGTGTTCACAGACATATTTAACCTCTCTTTCTTCCTCTCAGTAGTGCCTGTGTGTTTCAAACTGGCCACCATTGTGCCAGTTCCAACGTCAGCCAGGGTAACCACCTTACATGACTGGCACCCAGTTGCTCTGACCTCTATCAGAAGCAAGTGCTTTGAAAACCCAAGACTTGAGACTTTATCGGCATGACATTATCTGCCACTCTGGACCCACTGCAGTTCATCTACAGACAGCACAGATCCACTGATGACACAATAGCCCGGACTCTACACACTGCCCTTTCCCACTTGGATAAAAATGACACATATGTGAGAATGCTTTTTGTGGACCACAGCTCAGCATTCAACACTATAATTTCCTCAAGGGTCATCACTAAGCTTTGGGATCTTGGTCTGAAAAACTCCCTTTGCAGCTGGATCCTGAACTTCCTAACGGACTGACAACAGGTGGTTAGGATGGGCATGGACATAATACACCACATGGGTGGTGAAGAAAGCACAGCAGTGCCTCATCTAAATCAGACGGCTGTGAGGTTTGGAATGAATCCACAAATCCTCAGAATATTTTACACAGGGGCTGTGGAGAATATTTATATATATATAATTAATGAAATAATGCAGGCCAATTAATTTAAACATGTAACATTGCTGATGAATCAGTACATCTCTGCTGTACTAAAAGATACATTGCAATTATAATAGGTAGCAGTATAATCATAATACTAGTATTAACTATCAGCATTATTTGGTATTAATTGGTATTTTTCATTCCCATAATGCAGTTTGAGGTCTTATATCTGATGACTTCTCACTCAAATCTATGTGACTGCATGCTGAACTCCCATTCTCAGGATGTCGGTCAAAGTATTGTGTGCTTTGTGATTGCTGAGGCTGTGGGATGTGCTGGAGTGGCACTTGTCAGATTGTTAGGGAACCCAAAACTCTCCTGGAGGGTCAGTTATGCTGTCTGGATTCCTCACTGTTTTTTAACTCCTGGCTGGCCTCAATTTAAAGATGAGGGGCTGCATGGTGGCCAGGGCTGGACCATAGTCACTGCTGGAATCTCTTACAGTCAAGCATGGTTTCTCCATTCTCTGCATCTTTTCTATAAAATTGCTAATTATTTTCACTTTTCACATAGCTCTAATCTGCTTGAGATGGGGGGAGAGACACTGGAAGATTGATGAGTATATATTGATTTAAATACAGTATCTAAATATTAAAAAATGCATTCAAAACAGTGCCTCTGAAAACTGTATTGCTGTTCTGCCCTGAGGTTTTCTCATTTGCAGGCTTAGAAAATACAGCCTGCTCCAAAGTCCACACAAGCATTTTGTGCATTTGTTTACATGAACACTAATCCACTTACATTAAAATTGTGAAAGCATTTATTCACTATATGGATAAAAGTAGTGGGACACCTGCTCATTCACTATTTCTTATGAAATCAAGATTATTAAAAAAGAGTTTATCTTGCTTTTGTTGGAGGCATGGTGCCACAAATATTTGGATATATAGCGTATGTGTTGTTCTCAATATTTCTGAAACAGCGTGTCAGAATGTCACCAACACACTGAACTGTGGGCCATATACTGAGGCCAATACTGCTTTGATGCAGTGTTCAGGAAGGGTTGTATTTCATTTAGAATGTAGTGAAATCTGCACAATTTTTGTTTACAACAGACACACCAGAAAGCCACACAAAACCACAAGTGCGAACTTTGGAGGTCAGCAAAGAGGTGGTTTATATTTATATATATATATATATATATATATATATATATATATATATATATATATATATATATATATATATATATATATCACAACATTAAATCTACCTCTTTATGTCATCACTGTCCATGTTTTCAGCTCCACTTAATAGATAAGTGCAGTTTATATAGCTTATACAAACATACAGTGCATATAATCCAGTATATAGTATACAGTATCCAGTCAGATATTTTATATTCACTAAAGTAACATATGTGATATTTATTCTATTTTTTATATATTATAATAATATTTTTAATGTTGATACTTTTTATTAGAAATTCTGATTTTCATGAGCTATAAGCCATATCAACATTCAAAAAAGACTTGAAATGTTACATATAAAATTCAGTTATGAACAGCAAAGAACTTTTTCATGATATTCACATCTTAATATTTTAATCCAGCTCTTTAAAATAGTTGTGTTTATTTTTGTTTGATAATGTGCCTCAATAAACATCTGAAATATTGTTACATTTGTATCAATATACACCTAATAAATACATGTTCTCAGCATCTCAAGAAATGCTGGGTTTGGTTGCAGAGGTTTGCTGAGAGCAGAAATTGTATGCATAAATAAAAAAGTTGCACAGTGTGAACTCATGTCCTACTTCTTTCTCACCCTTGATCCCAGACCTACAGTGGAGGTGGGATTGTATGTTTTTGTGTGTGTATGCACAGGAGAGATGGACCAGTGCCATTAAAAGAGCATTAAGGTGTCTGGAGGTTTAACCTTTTCACAGCACCGGTGTTAAAATAAATAAATAAATAAATAAAAAAACACTCACATATAACCGTAGCTGAAGGGGCAAATTCCTGAGGGAAGCTTTAGCAAGAGCTTGAAGTGTTTCTGCTCACCCTGCTCTTTGAAAGCTAAAGTGCTCTTAGTCGGCCGTCCCTTAAACAACTCGTCCTGTGTGAAATGGAGGGAGCTGAATGATGGAGGCTGATGGTGAGATTTGCACGTTCATGCTTGATTGAACATTATCTTATGGTAGGACAAACATTAACCTCCGTAGTTCCTGATGTGGAACAATGATCCTGTATTTAATGTTGACCCATTTTTGAAGTGCAACTTGTCACCCTCTCTCTGCCAGGTCTGAAATTGAACTTGGGTTTATGAGAAAAGTGCCACAAATTCAAGAAGGAAAGTGCTCCCTACAGGTCAGGTTAGACAGATTTAACATGCCCCAAGTCTTAACAAGTCAGTGATTCATTTAATATGTCCTTTCTTCTCCAGAGCAGATTCAGTTATATAACCCTCAGGATAGCAGGTTGGAATATCCATCTTGCACTGCCATCGAAACATGAACAACCATAGACAGCTGTGCTGTGCTTTGTTTTTGCAGTATTTGTGGAAATGTTTTCAGCACGAAAAAGTATGTGTCTACCCTACTGATTTATTTTGATTCATTTGTTTAAAAAGGTTAAACAGTACACAGCGACGTGAAGGGACAGTGGATCTTATTATTCTGATTCATTTTAACTTATCACAGTACTAGTGAACATGTTAACTATCACCTTATAACATTATTGCCCTTAATTTGGCCTAAAGTACATTCATAAAAGTGTTCTAAACTAGTTATTTCCTGATGAAACTGCATAAAGTAGAGCACAATTAGAAAAATAAATACATTTTTTAAATAAAAACAAATTACTGAAGTTGGCACAACGTTTATGCATAGAGCTTTTATTCTTTATTGGGACTTTTATTTTGATATGCTGCAGTTGTTTGAGATATGTCAGATGTCATGTTCAGAAACTCTTATTTAAACTCCTTTCTCAAACAAGTTGGTCTGTAATGTTTGCACAATTATTACGTCTGCTCTAAAATACATCTGTGCTGGTATATTTTTGCCCCCCAAGGTTCAAACTATATAAATGTACACTTAATGGTACAACATGGTCCTTGAGGTCCAATTATGTACTTTAAAGGTACACTGCATTCCCTTGTCCAGGTGAAAGGAACAGATATTTTATACTGTTATTTTTAAAACAGAAAATAAATAAATAAACAAAAAGCCTGGAGCCAGGACATGGAGTCCTTAATAAAAAGACTGGCTAAGCAATCTGTGACACCTCCCTTCACAGACCCGTCTCGTTCATGTCACATGCTCTGTGTTTACATTTTCTTTGTCTCTACGTTCTCTAGTTTACATTGCCCTCGCACATGTCTCTCGCACAGCTTTGTTTGTTAATCCCATACCTAATCACGTTTGCTATAAAGCTTCCTTAGTGTTTCATAGTCCTTGTCAGTCATTGTATTGTCACCATGAGTCATCATAGTGTCTTCTTATTTAGTTTCATAGTTATGTCATAGCCACAGTGTTTGTTTTGTTTCATAGCCAGGGTCTTGAATTTTGACAATAAAGCCTTGTCCCCTGCATCTAGAAAATGATGTTCCTTAACTAAAGGTACTGAAACCTCAGTGACAGTAGTAGTGCCCTAGTGATGGTTCATGATCTTTTATTCTCAGAGTTTATGTAGAGCATTCAGTTCCATAAACACACATTGAGAATAACACATTTTCAGTTTAGAAGGTCTCAGACTAAAATTGTGTAAAATGTGGATTAGTCATGTCTGGCTCATATCTGATCCATTTAATAAGGCCAGTATTTGTGACATTATCCATTTGGTGTATTGGATTGGTACATTATTTGGAAGAAAGAAGGAAGAAACAACTCATTCATCACCGTTATGCACTTAACTTTTGACCTCCACCTTTATTTCATTCATGCAATGAACACACACATACACGCACACTAGGGAGCACAGAGCACAGCGTCATGCCCTGGAAGCAGTTGGGAACTAGGTGCCTTGATTATGAGCACTTCAGTCAGGTCCTGTCAGTTCAAGAGATCAGAATAATGACCTTTCAGTCTAAAGCCTGAGTCAAGACTGGTCACAAACCATTTGTGTCAAAACGATTCTGTTTAAATGTATTAATTAGAGATGTGTATTAGTCATATGTGTAAATCTATTTTCCCAAGCCACATTCAGTAGTCAATACCCTTCCCAATACAGTCACCCCCCTCCCTTACTCTCTGGATGGCCTCTCCTGACTCCGGAGTCCATTTAGTTCAGAGTCTGTGTGACAAGCTGGTTCATATAAATCAAAAACTTTTTTCATTAATCTTTACTTCTCCTCGTCATTATTCAGTATGCATCTCAGTACATTCATTTTTAATCCTTATGATTTATGGCCATGAAGACTAATAAAGGATAACTATTCTAAGCAGCTATTCTCTTTTAAAAATCAACTCTTTGTTTAAGGGAATTATCTTATTACAAAATAATTTTAACAGAAGAGGAAAAATGAGGAGCAGCACAAGCAATTGGTTGTTCTGTATATGTTTCTGAGGTCCTCAGGAATGTACATTTACAGCATTTAGCAGATGCTCTTATCATGAGTGACACACAACAGTGCTTTGTTTCCATAAAGAAAATTATCACAACTAGTACGGACAGGTTGGAGTCAGTTCAGACACTGTTAGAACATCCACACATCCACAGACATGTGTTGTGAAGTACAGACTTTGACAGATCCCTGTTCTTTAAATAAAACAGGGTGCCCACTCACACCTGATTGCCACCCCATTGATTGAAAATACCCAACTCTAATTTCACCTTCAAATTAACTGCTAATTTTAGAGGTTCACATATTTTTGCCACTCACAAAAATGTCATATTGGATCATTTTTCTCAATAAATAAATATTTGTGCCTCTTTTGTTTAACTGGGTTCTCTTTATCTATGTTTCTGATTGTAAAGCATCCTTGGATCTTTAAAAGGCGCTATATAAGTGTAACATATTATTATTATTATTATTATTATTATTATTATTGATTATTATTATTATTGATTATTATTATTATTATTGTTATTATTATTATTATTATGTTTAGGACTTTAGGTCATATTTATGCAGAAATCTAGAAAATTCTAAAGGGTTCACAAACTTTCAAGCACCACTGTAATTTGTATATTATTTGCCATGTAACAATCAGATTTCAGAGACATGATTGACCAAGTGTAAATGCATATAGTTCAAATGTTATCTATTACTATTCAGACACTAGTTACATGAAAGGTCCAGGTATAGATTTCAGTAATCTAAAATCAAATCTTGATGTGTTAAGGCCAGTTTATTGTCCAGGCAACAAAGAAAAAGCAAAAAATTGTGTCATCAGATGTCACATTGCTGTAGGCTTTCATAGACCTGTGCCAGTGACAAAACATTGGAATAGAACATTAGCATAGCCTACTTTAACTGGCCACCATTTAACCCTCTGGAGGGATTTTCAGACACTCTGATTTAGTCTGACATGCCTTGACGTTTTTTTTTATATAAATTACACCTATCTAAAATTATTTTTCCCCCAAAGTGATACACAGGCTTTTGATCAGCACAAACTCAGCAACCTCAGTGTCAAAACAATGAGTGTAATAAACCTATATTTTGATTAAATCTGCTCTAAACTTAGACTTTAAAAAACTTTTTATCTTTTCAGATGTGCTAATATATTGTGATAAACACACTATAAACATTTCTAACCAATATTTTTGAGCTCAGAAGTATATAACCATAGGTGTTGGCTACTCACTGGCCATTACAGTTTGTATAAATTGTATGCGATTTTATTTTTTATTTTTTTGTTAATCAACACTATACATGCCTTTAGTCTTGTAGCTTGAGATCTAAACTAAATTAAAAAAAATGCTGATTGACTACATCTAGGCTAGGTAGACTATTGTTTAAATTAGATTATAACTAGTCTTTTAACATATTGTATCTAGTGGGGCATGACCTAAAATGTGCACAACAGGTCATCACTTGTACAAAATGTCAGCCTGATGTGAACTATCGAAATGTTGGGTATAGGTCATTCAATTGACTGGGTATAGTTTGGGTAAAGGTTGGGTATAGGTCATTCATGTGTCATTTGTATTTTCAAGCTTATTAATCATTTGATAATATGTAAAATAATAAATAAAATAATATCTAAGGTCAACATTTTACAGCAATAGCTGAAGACTAGCCTTGTCTATAAAACCAATGAATATAAGAATATGAAAATATGTTGATATGTCAGGTATACAGAAATGTTACTCATCAGCCTAAACCACTACAAGCTGTTTCAGAGATGATATGCTTCCCTATATGCTTGTTCAACACTATTTTTTTATTTTGTTTTAGCTGTCTATCAGTAGGATTTCAGCAGAGGTCATGTTATCTGCACTTGTGTTGATGTGCTTTTATATTCCAGTATGAGCTCAGGTCTGCAACAAGCCTTCTAAAGATTGACCTTTTTCCATGGATTAATAGGCTTTATGCTGACAGCATTAATAAACAATTTAGCTGCTTTCTCCATGCTTGAGATGGAGCGCTCTGCATGCTAATGCTCCCTCCCCAACTTTCACCTACTTTCAGACACCGTCTGCAAACAAAAGCACATGTTGGTTAAAACCATCTTCAGTCTGCTGTTCTCTCTCTCTCTCTCTCTCTCTCTCTCTCTCTCTCTCTCCCTAATGTTTTCCCCTTATCTGTCTCTTCTCCAGCTTCTCTCTTATTACAGCATTGGCTTTTGTTTTGTCATGATCCTTTACTACTATATAACTTAATTTTTCAACTACTACCCTTAACCTTCTTTCTGTCACCATTTCTTTCTTTTCTCTCTCCCCATCTTTTTCTCATTCTCCATTTCTTTTTCTGTTTGTTTTCCTTTCCCCTCTCTCTGTCTACCTCTCTCTCTCTCTCTCTCTCTCTCTCTCTCTCTCTCTCTCTCTCTCTCTCTCTCTCTCTCTCTCTCACAACAAGATGGACTGATTGTGTGTCTAAAGCAGGCTGCCCCTCTCTGCCACTGGCCAAGGTCAATTATGGCCACACATTCAAAGTCGAGCGAATCTTTCGAGCGAAACCCTGATATTGGAAGGTGGTGGATTGGGTCAAGAGAGGAAATGAACTGCTCTGTCTCACCAAAACGATTTACCCCCCCCACACACACACACACAATCTATCTGCTATCTTTGTTCAGTGTGCTAGGCTGATATTGGAACACAACAGTGCATCCCTGAAAAATACTTAGTTGCTGAGAAGCTTTGCAAATCAGTATGGAGCAGTGACAGAGGACAGAGGTATATTTAAATTCCAGATCTTCAGTATGCTGGACAGTTTTTATGGGTTTGACAGCAGTTTTACATTGTCACACTCACTTCTACTGTATGTGTTTATTCACAACTCTGGCTTTCTATTGGTTGGTCAAAGGTATTGAGATTTTAGCTTGTAAAAAGACCCAAAAATGGCTTAAATTCTTATATCTAGAGTGAACGTTTTATATCTGGCTTCTGTATGTGGCAATTTGGAATTATTGTACTGAATGTTGCTATGAAAGAGATATGTTAGATGTGTTGGATTTCTGTCTTTATGTTGGGGAATGTTTGGTTTTTAATATCAGCAGAGGAAAATGTACACAAGATAGTTTTTTCACTTGTTATATTGGTTATTATTAGAATTATAATACAAGGTATCCCGTTTACTTCTTTACCCAAATGATGTTAATAACTTTAACACTAATGAAGATATGGTGATGAAATTTGGACTAAATATACCACAGTCTGTGTGAAGAAGACCGACAGGCACGATTATAATTTGGGTCATTGGGTGATCATTTCTGATTATTAATAGCCATGGCTGTCAGAGTGGAGGCCGGCGCCCATCCATCCATCTCCATCAGTTTCCTGCTGCTGCAGTGAGACATTAAAGCCCTCAGTTATCCTTGTGGATACAGCACAGAATGTTGGTTATTTCACTGGGTGAACTGTGCAACAATCTGTGCATAATGTATTGGTACAGGAGGAAGTGTTCATGGTGTGAATGTACTGGCTGATGAACTTGATTCAAAAGACACAATGGTGAAAGAAAGGTAACAATAAAGGCAGGTCTCCATGCAGACCACATCACTGACTAATCAGGAGAAAAGAACTGCATGCTGGACATTTTCAGCACATGTTATAGCATCAAACTTTTTCACACAGACTGAGGTATATAACCTCCGAATTTCATCACCATAGCTTCAAAAGTATTAAAGTTATTCACCATTGCCTTGGTAAAGAAGCAAGCAGGACACCCTGTAAATATGTTCTTGCAGATTTCATGCTCTTAATTCCAAATGTCCAGTATACTTAAGAGTACAGTAGTACTCTTAGTCCCCACACATTTTTATTCTTTTATGCCATTTTAAAGACATGTATTGTTAAAAAACAGTGTTTGTTTGAGTGAGTCAATTATGTCACTGAATGAATGAACGTTACACTTATATAGCAACTTTCTCAAATCCAAGGATGCTTTACACCATAGCAACTACCTTGGGGGCCATAGCAACCGCCTTGGGGGCCATAGCAACTACCACAGATACCACAGCATCACTTTACAAACCAACTGGAATACCTTAGCTTCTGGGCCATGTTAGCAATGCGCAACATCCCGCGTTTCATTCAGGAAATGCACTTTTCTAGTTATAATTATCCTGTTTCTTGCTACTAGTTAGTGCTTCAGTTACAATGATGTCCCACAACTGTGAATACAAGAGAGTAGGTGCAACCTGTGTATTTAAATATATGAACATTTCATGTCTGTCTTCAGCAAGGAGACAGAAAAAAACATTAATTGCCATCTAGGACCCCTGAAGTGTTACCATGGTAACCCTGTAGAAAGGTAGGTGCGTTTTTTAATAGGAGACAGTGGAAATGAAGGGCTGTCAAGAAAAGAGCATCAGTGGAAGGCAGTCAGAAGCTTCTACCTAATAAAGTTTCCAAGGCGGAGATCAAAGCCAAAGACATTCCTGACGTGCGTCACCCGTCTAATTTGTCAGCTAGGATGCAAAATTAAACAGAAGCTTCCAGCAAGCTGCCTATGTTGACCAGCCACTCCCAGATCTGTGCCTCCACCTCTGGCAGCCGCTCACACACTCAGAGGTGTGAAGTGTAGGAGGTGTACACATTACACCCTTTTCACAGGGAAAGCAAAGCCTTCACATACATACAGCATGTATATGTATGTGTAATAAAAAACAAAACAACAAAAAATTCTGATTCTTGCAACTGAAAAGCATTTTAAATTAATGTAAATGCAATCAGTTTATGAATATCAACATGGTTAAATCTATTCTTAGTTTTAATATATTTTAAAATAAAATGTTGGACTCTATACCTACTTTTTTTTTATCTAATACCATATTACAAATATTATGAAAAACTTAATTGTTAATAATTTAAATCAGAACAGTAAATTGTCATATTTTGTATTCATTACATGTACAGCCTTTTAAGCATTTTTTTTACTGATTCTTGCAACTGAAAAGCATTTTAAATTAATGTAAATGCAATCAGTTTATGAATATTAACATGGTTAAATCTATTCTTAGTTTTAATATATTTTAAAATAAAATGTTGGACTCTATACCTACTTTTTTTATCTAATACCATATTACAAATATTATGAAAAACTTAATTGTTAATAATTTAAATCAGAACAGTAAATTGTCATATTTTGTATTCATTACATGTACAGCCTTTTAAGCATTTTTTTTTTACTATTGATCAGTTTGGCTTATACTTCAACAAAATCAGAAATCCAGAATCTCAAATAATTACAATAGTTTATTCCATAAATATATGTAATTTTATGTTTAAGTAAATTGCTATTCAAACAGTATCAACATAAAAAGGCTTAAAATGTCATTTTTATAGCAATGCTTACATGCTATATCACACTCATTATTTTAAACTACAGTAAAATTAAAGCTTTGAGATTTTCACTGATTTGTGTCAGGAATCTGTGGAATGTTGACAAACAAAAGCCTCTCACCTCAGGTAAACCTAATATATCTCAAATATTCAATGTAGGGTTAGTGGCTGAAAACAGAGTGTCACCTCACTTTTCTTATTCTTTACAAATAAAACCACATGTTTCTAAAAACTGTAAATGACCAGTGTGTAGCCAACACCTCTATTTATTCAGTTCAAAGCTCAAAAGTCTTGGCTAGAAATGTTTAGAGTTTTTCACAATATATCAGCACATCTAAAAATAGGTTTTTGGAAAGTCTTAAAAAGCAGATTTAATCAAAATATAGATTTATGACAATCTTACTGTTTTGACACTGTTTTTGCTGAGTTTGTGCTGAACAAAAGCCTGTGTAACACTTTGTAAAAAAAATTAGATGGGTGTAATTTGAAAAAAGTCAAGGTATGTCAGACTACATCAGAATGTCTGAAATACCCTCAGACTCAGTAGCGTTAACAAAAGTAAAATTATCTTCCAGTGAGATATCTAAACATAAGTAGTAAGTTTAGTACTTACACTGATCAACCACCTTCCTAATATAGCTGATATCTTGTTGCCACCAAAACAGCTTTGACTCTGCATGGACTCTACAAGACCTCTGAAGGTGTCCTGTAATAGTAGATATTAGCAGCAGATCAAAGTCCTGTAAGTTGTGATGTGGATTGGACTGTTTGTTCCAGTATATTCCACAAATGCTCAGTCAGATTGAGATCTAGGGAATTTGGAAGCCTCTGTTGGTATGTACTGACCACTTCTGGCCAGGAGCATCCTGTAAGCTCTGTTGCTTAGGAGATGCTCCAACCCAATCATCTGGCCATTACTGTTTAGCCCATAACCAAACAGCTCAGACCTGCATACTTAGTTTTTTGTGCACCATCCAATGTATCCTAAGAGAATAAAATGTTCACTTATCATCTGATATATCCCAGATCTTCACACACCATTGTTACACTAGATAAATTATAATTTCATCTGTAAGTGGTATTAATGTTTTGGCCAATTGGTGTATATACTCTAGGTATGATACCAGAATTTTGACTTTGATACTCATATCAAGTGTATTAACATGATATTCAATACCAAATTGATTTTCTGGCTATAAATAAAAAACACTAATCATTGTCTTTAATGCCAAATGTTTTTGATAAATCACATACACATTTATACATTTTTACAGTTTAATGATTTAATCCATAACTTCAGACGTTAACAAATTACAGCATTACATTGGTGCAATGTATTTAATATAAAGCTTTGAAAATGTGAAAGTTAGAGTATAGAAGTGATTGCCAATCTGATTATTAAAACATTTACTTTATATTCAATTGAATTCAATTGCAAATGTAGTATATTCCAAGTTATAAGAAAAATAGATATTTTGACTTATTTTTTATGCAAAAGCTCAAGTAATATGTTTCTGAAGAACATACCGTAAAATGTTAGATATTATGAATTTTAAAAATTGCAGTAAGGGATTTGACTGGATTTTATCCTCTTTCATTGGAGATGGGTCTAGATTGGGCAATTTACAGCTGTCAGCTTTGACAGTTATTCTCTGTTCTGATGGATGTTTTTCTCACTTTCATTTACTGTGGCTGTGAACTGTACTGCCTTATTTGCAGAAACAAAGTATTTCTTGTTCTGTC
Source organism: Crenuchus spilurus (assembly GCA_036984385.1). NCBI lineage: Eukaryota > Metazoa > Chordata > Actinopteri > Characiformes > Crenuchidae > Crenuchus > Crenuchus spilurus. The sequence goes on along the minus strand of BRDA01012231.1, from coordinate 99,764 downwards.
AAAATTACTTCAGCATGACATCAAAGCAGCTTTGACATAGGCTTCAAGAAATATCTCTCTGTATCTCTCAATGTCTTCTGTACAATCTTCACATTACAATAATCTGAAACCACAAAGGAAAATTGATAAAAAAAATCAAAGAATATTTGAACCATCAATGCTGTCACTACAGAGGAAAAAGAAATGGATGGCCCATGTATTTTACAGAGAATTTATAATTAGCATTTCCCTCTGTACTTGTTAGAGAAATATTTCATTTCAGAATTCCAGTGTACAAGAATGATGATCACATTGCACCTCTGAAACTGTACTGTGTAATTAGTTTAAATTAGTAGATGTGAATTAGACCATGTCTAGTTTAGTAGTTTGGTACCATTACCATGATTTGGAAACCAGGGTTCAGTGTTAGCTTAATCTAAAACTATCTAATTACTGTAAGCATCCATTCTCAAATATGCCTCACTGACTAGCTGAATGTTTAATTATCTCACTGATGTGATGCAGGCAGACGTGGAGGTAAAACTGTTGCCTGCATCTGCCTTCAGTGTCATTTTTCAGTTGTAATAACAGCCTTAGAATTGAGACAGTGAGTCATGATGCTGATAATTGCCATAAGCGTCTTTATCTTATGTGTTCCATTTGAGTGTAAAAAAATATCAGAAACTAAAGTTTATTATTATTATTATTTTGTCGTCATTCCACATTTTTAGGTCTTTATTTTCTGGTTTATTACTCAGTCAGATGTTTGTGTTTTAAATAAATTGGACGTTACATTATTTACATTGTCCTATTTGTTTTTATACCTATACACCCACTGCATTATGTTTATAGTTTAGTTATCTGTTTATATTTAGTTGTTGACCACCCTCAGCACAATTAAAAGAGTAGTAGAAAGGTGGCAGTTTATGTAAATATACTGCAGTAAACTGTACAGTGCTAATATTATACAAACTTTGTACAATATATTAAAAAAACAAACGTGCATGTGTATGTAGTTATAATCTATTTAGTATTGCTGACTCCCACTATGTTCAACTATATACAACCACATATGTGGTCACGTTTCATGCCGAAAAATAACTACTATTCTTTGGTTTCCGCTGTGAACAAACTTTTTAGGTTCATGAACCTATTTTTGTTGGTTGGAATGTTTCAAAATTAGGTTCATGAACCAGAACGGTGTCGATTCCTCGTTGGTGGAAAAGCACTAATAGTGCGATTAATTTTGTCAGGTGTGAAAACAGTAATCACACTCTGGTGGCGATCAAACGAACTGTACCGAGACCCACGAAAGGAGGTGGTCTTGGTTCGGTCCCAAACAAAGTCTGGAGCGGTTTGCTTGTGGTGAGAATGTGATACGACATGACTATGGTGTAACTCCACATGTTTGAGCTAAACGGAGAGCCAGTTAGTGCTAAAACTGTACTGTACTGTGAGGTTCAGGATGCAGCCTTGCTGAAACCATGTGCATCATGAGAAACATACATTCATCAGAAAAAGTTAACTTGAAGAACACTGACACAGCAGTAGTGGAAGTACTCCAGGCTCAGGGGACTTTGACAGGAAGCTGTTGTTGATCCACAGGCATTATATTCTGCTGCAGAATGAACAAAGCCTGGTGTTTTACCATTTAGCCTAAAGCTCTTGGTTAGCATGTAGTCATTGAAGGCTTCCTTTAGTGTTTAATCAAGGGGACTGGAGAGCCCTCCAAAACACATCCGAGTTCAACTGCCTTACATAATGCAATTTCATCCCATTTAGTCAGCCATCACATCTCCCCAACGTGCCACTTAGTTCCTGTCTCTTTCCCTCCTCTAAACCAATAGCTACTGGTTGTCTGAAGTTGACAGGGAACAATTTAACAAGCACAAATAACACTGTGAGCACTGTGATTGCCTATCACTGTGTGATTTGAAGGAACGATAATGAATAACCTGGAATTTAGAGAGCTAGAGCCTTGCTTGTTAAGACCATGCTTTACAGTGAAGGACTGCACTGAAGACGCCTTAAGGTCTCATCTACAGAAATTAAGTAGACATCCATCTCTCTATTTTATTGACATGTAAAAGACTCAGAGAAAATTATATATCAGTGGTGTTTCAGCTGGGCAGAGATACACCATTAGCAATTTAATATCTACCTCACTTACAGCAGATTGCTTTTGGCACAGTTTGGATTTGCTTTACAGCATTTGTTGCTTGTCAAATGTTGATGGATCTACTGTTTAATCTAAGAGGTCTGTTGTTGTCTCATATTATGCAACGTGTTTTAATAGCATGTGTAAGTAAGCAACTGCTTTTTTTCTGTGCTGGCAACCAGCTCAGTGTAATGCTCCCTGGATTTATGAAGTGGCAGAGTTATTGAATTGACAGAGGGAGCCAACAAACTGTAATCAATGCAATAAATTGCAGGGTAATGCAATACACAGGACACACAGCATTCACAAATGACACCAAATTGAGAGAGATGATCCCACACTGAAAAATGACTTGTCTTAGCCGTTCTTTCATAGATCAGATAGGATGAAGACATCAGCTTCACACCTCTTTATATACCTAAGTATGTTGACAGTGCGTATAGGTTACAGCACAATGCAAGTCTTGAGAAGTATGTAGTTAGAACTGATTGCCATCCTATTGTTGGCCAGCAGAAATATTGAAAAATATCTCTAAATAGACTGCACATAGCTGTACCTTTAGGACAGGCCAATACAAAATTCAGCTCCACATTGTCCATAACTCATTTTTTACCACTGTGAGCACTTCTTGACATACTACTTATAAGGGATCTATTTTGAGATTTCCATAACAGCATATGCTGACTGCTGCTGTCTCGTAACGGATTATAATGACGAAATCATTTGTAAAAATCCACACAAAAATGTCCATTTTCGTCCTTATCTTTTGGATTGACTCCGGTGTTACCTTTCCATGATTACACTTTGAATTAGTTGTATGATTCAGGTCTTAAAAGGCAGCGTATGAGGCTTTTTAAGATTACTGTGGTTTTTTTTAAGAATACCAAATCTCCTGGGATTGAGCCATGGTTTGAACAGGTGCTGAGCTATCCTGCTGATAGGATAAGTCTCTAGTTCTTGGAGCTGCCAACTTTGATTAAAACAAGAACCTCTCTAATGGCAGCTTATTTAGCTGGCAGAAACGGTGGCCAAAAATGAGCTATATTGCTTCTCTCGGACTTCGTTGTGATCACAGGTTCTCTTATTCAATTTTCATTGTTAGTGCCAAAGGAAGTAGTTTGCACTGCAGTTGTAATTACATTTACTCAACTATAGTTAGTTTGATCTTTTTATTTATTCTACTTGAGCCATTCACAATAGACTTTTGTGTTTCATTTCATACTGTTCTGTGGGAGAGCTGAACTGCTTTGCTTAAACCTCTCTTTTTAAAGCGTTAGCGTTATATATTAGACCAGAAAGCAAAAAAAATAGCACTTCAGTTCCTATTCTGATGGATGTATGAAGGAGTGCAGTTTTAAAGAGAACTTAATCCTTAAGTCGTTCTTTGATCTCACACTTTGATCTAAGCTACTTTTGCTAATCTTTGAGTGGTTATTTTATGAACATAACAATGTCGTTTTGACTTAAGCATAGTTACGCTGCCCACATCTGCATGAATGCAATTTTCATTTGTGAAATAACTTTAGGATAAGCCTTGAGAATGCCCTTGAATGTAGACCACAGGTGTACAATTGGATCTGGATATTTGAACCACTAAATCTACTTATGCTGTGTAAACTCCACTCTCCACTCCAAGTGAAGGTGAAGGAGGAGAGAGGAGTTTGGCATGAGTGGGTATCACATTATCTCTAAAGACATGGTTATGTCACCTGCTCAAATCAGACATCATTAGACTGAGTGAAAGTGTCTGCCTCTATATTAGCCCTGCGGCACCACATTCGTCCTTCATGGAGCAGGGCAAACAGAAGCTCAGCTCAGTTTTACTTTGACTCAGTCTCTGTACTATCCAGTGATGAATGAAGTTATGAGGTAGATCCGTTCTGGGTCAGGTTTGTTTTTCCATCCTATAGATGCTTAATCAGAATGATATCTGGGGAATTTTTGGGGATGTTGAAAGTAGGTATCCATAAGTATTGATCAGGTGCACTCCATAAGCCTTGTGATTGCAGAGATGCTTTAACCCAGTTGTCTGACCATAACAACTGTCAGATCACTCAGGGGTTCATGCCTGCCCATTTCTCCTGTATCCATTGCATTGAAAATGAGAACCGAATGTTCACTTGCAAAATTGTTGTGAAATACAGTATATAAATAAGATCTACAATGTTATAATATTATGATCGTAGCTGGTTTGGAATTAACTTGGCCCAGGATGTCACAGGTGCCATGTGACAGGGTTTGCTGCATGTATAAATAAGTGAGTACACCTGTCAGTTGTAGCAGAGTGTAAAATAATCATCATGGGCAAAAGATGTGATCTGACTGATGTCCTAAAGGGCATGATAATAAGGTACTTGGGAAAGGGTGGTAGCATCTTGGAAACTTAGTAGGATATTCTACTAAGTTGTACAGATAATGGACTTCTCATATATTGAGTGCCTCCCAATGGCATAACACTGGTGACCCACAGGCCATTGATGCCAGAGGGGAACGACCACTTCAGCGAGTGGTAGAGAGCAATCAATATGCCACAGTGGACCTGAACCTCTCAAATGAACACAAGAGCAATAAGCAATAAGGAAAGTGTCAAGGATCACCATGTCATATGGCATCTATGACATCCTGGTTAATTCCAAACCAGGGGTGGTCATAATATTCTGATTAAAAAAAAAAAAAAAAAAAAAAAAAAAAAAAAAAAAAAAGATACTCTAAAAGCATTATTATTATTATTATTATTATTATTATTATTATGGCTGATACAAAATGGAAACATGCCTATTCACAAACTCTCATATCTCACCAGCAAATGGTCATGGTCTTCTCTCTCTTTCTCTTGCAGGAACTCTTTACAGCAGAATGCAAGTTTAAAGAGTCTGTATTTGAGAACTACTACGTGATCTACTCGTCCATGTTATACCGGCAGCAGGAGTCAGGGAGAGCCTGGTTTCTGGGCCTCAATAAAGAGGGCCAGGCCATGAAGGGCAACCGTGTGAAGAAAACCAAACCAGCTGCTCACTTTCTGCCCAAGCCATTAGAAGGTAATGGTTGCTCTGGATGCTCTGCTGAACTCAGGGGATAGTTTCATTCAGGGCTGTTTGACACCACAGAATCTAAATTTTTATATTAGCATATTAACTCACAGGAGGCCATACTTTTACTTAATGTTCTTTAAACAATGCAGATGTTTCAGCAGATGAGACAAAGTTTAGGTACCTTGGGTTCATCATAGGTATAGTTCTTGCTAGGTGGTTTTATAGAATATCAATATATCACACTTGTATGTGTGTAAATCAAATAATTCTGCAAAAATGAGAATATTCTGAAAAGGTTCATTGGTGACCATAATTTAATGCAAAAAGGTAAACTGTGATATTTTATGTTAATTATATGTAAGGTGGCATTTCAAGCTTGTTTTGCTTTTAATGTTAGTTTTATCATTTTAACACTGAGTTTTTAGTAATTTACTCAAAATGAAATATTAAAAAAAAGAGATTCTGCATGTCTGATTTTACTGATCAACAGTAAAAGGCTTGACATACAAGCTGTAAACGTAACAGATAAAAAATCTGACAGTTTACATTTTGGAATTAAACTATGTACAACAATGAACTTCAGAATATTCTATTTGTTGTGTAGCTTTGCAAAGTAGTGGGGGTACATTAGCCTATTTTCACTTATAAAATCATACGTTGTCTAGGTATCTAATAATGTAAACAGATAGTAGAAAAAATAAGTAAAATTAAACAATCATTTCATCATCAAATTATGTATTTTTTAATTAATTATAATTACATTATAATTATGTATGTATCAATGCCAGCTGCTGTTTACATTGTGGGAGTATTTCAAGATATCCACACCAACAAACAAGGCCAAAAATTCAATGTATTATATTAAAATAACATTGAATTATAATTTTTTTTTCATTCAAGTGTTTCACAGAAGCGGTTTTGTTATAAAATAACTAACATATTAAACAGTATTACACTACAAAATCAGAGCTGTTGTTACTGTCATCTCATCCTAATCCATGATTTATAAGCATCATCAAAGTCTTCTCCATCACTCCTCAAGTGCTGGCGGCCACACAATGCCTTTTTTCCTATTTGATGTGTATTAGTAATGATGGGTGGCTCTTATAATGTACAGCTGTGGTTTGCGAGGAAAGCAACAGGGCGGTAGCGAAGAGTGCAGAGCTGCAATGGCACAGCTTAAAACAGTGGTTCTTGGTGCATGGTGAAGTTTCCGTTATATAAGCAGCCAAATGTGTCCCTAGAGTTTGGGCCTCCTCCTTACTGAAACTTAACATAAGCCACAGCCTTTTTGACAGCCTGCCTGAACTTTGACAAACTCACACAGGCTCTGTCTGAGCTGGCCTAATGAACGCTATCTTCTCAGCCCAGCAAAGATTTGAGTTTGGATATGAATATGTCAGGCATAAAGCTTTGGTTTACATGCTCATTATTCCACCTGGGCTGTTATTCATATGCATTTGTGATTATTCTATCACTGAGACGAATATCTGAGAGTGTGTTGTCATTGTATAGTTTCCCATTAGCATCTGAATGTGCCCTGGGTCTTGGTCGTTTTGGTCTTATTAATGGTGTTTTTGAAAATTGCACTGTTACACTCTGTGGTTAACTGACAACTTCCATACATCAACCTATCGAATATGTTTGGTCATTCATGCTTTTTTCCCTGAATCTCAATATTTCATTTAAATTACAAGGGTGTTTACTAGGTAGAATAGAAATATTGCTACCTGTATGTTGAATGCAAGCTAAAAAAGCTTAGACTTAGACTTGCTCACAGCTCTATTATTTTTTATACACTCAATGGCCACTTCAGTAGGTACACATACCTCATTGTTCATTTTATCAGCCTCACTGACCATATAGGTACACTTTGTAGTTCTACAATTACAAACTGTAGTCCATCTGTTTCTCTATGTTTGGATCATTCTCAGCACTGCCACGGACATGGTGGTGGCGTGTTAGTGTGAGTTGTACTGGTATAAGTTGATCAGACACATCAGAGCTGCTGGAGATTTTAAACACTGTTAGCTCACTGTCCACTCTATTAGATACACTGTCCACACTATTAAATACACTTAGCTTGTTAGTTCACTTTGTAGATGTACAGTCAGAGACAGTAGCTCATCTATTGCTGCACAGTTTGCATTGGTCCTCTAGTCCTTCACTGGTGGTCACAGGATGCTGTTAGCTGGATAGTTTTTCAAATCTCCAGCAGCTCTTCTGTGTCTGATCCACTGATACTAGCACAACACACACTAACACACCACCACCACTTCAGTGTCACTGCAGTGCTGAAAAGTATCCAGATACAGAGAAACAGATGGACTACAATCTGTAATTGTACAATTCTAAAGGGCACCTATATGACCAATGAAGCTGATAAAATGGACAACCAGGGGAGATACAAGGTATGTGTACCAGATAAGAATTGAATGGCAGTATAATAATGTGAACTGTACAGTATATTAAACATTGTAATATAAATGTGAAATGATATTGATTCCCATCTTGTTGGAGCGTCTCTCGTTTGCACATTTTATGGAAAGCAGTGTTAATGCATAATAAAGGGAATGCAGTTTCTGGGGTTTATTTATTAATTCTCTGGGGTCAACAAATGCTGTCGAGCATCACATTGGATCAAATTGGACTCACCCACCTGTCTCTCACGTTGTGTGATTAGTGATTAATTGATAATTAATTCATGATAATTGATAATTAATTGTGATTATCAAACACATTTTCTCAGTGAGCAAAGTTACAAGTATGTTTTCAACAAAGATATGAAGAAAATGGGACATCACCTGTGTTTTCACAGCTTTTCAGACAGTCATGTATGTCAAATAATGTCTGATTATAGAGAGAGCCGAGTTCTGAACATTTTGATATGCTATGCAAAAATTTCAAAAATACCCCAAAGGGTTAAAATTGAATCCAGTATTGGTTTCACAAACTTTTATGTATTAAATGTTGTCCACTTGCATAACTCCTCTCTCCTCTGCTGTTGCAGTTGCGATGTACCGAGAGCCATCGTTGCATGATGTGGGGGAGACGGTACCCAAGGCTGCCGTGCCCGCCAGCAAAAGCACAAACGAGCCAGCCGTGATGAACGGAGGCAAACCAGTCAGCAAGCCTGCAAGCAAGCCCAGCACATAGCCCTGCCTTGGAGTGACCGCGCCGACCCCCCGCCCCCGGAGAAAGAGCCAGCCTCTCCCTCTCCTGTCTGTGGATCCAGTCCAGACGAGCCCCTCTCCTTCTTTCCTCCTCCTCAACGCCTCTCCTCTGACTCTCTCCCTCCACTTGGCAGATTGATTGCGGAAACTGCGGCCAAGAGTAGCGACGAGGAGGATCCGACTGGATGAACCAGCTCAACCTGCACCATGGAATGCCCTAGCTGATACGGAATGCCTTTCCTTCCCCCACAAACACAATAGCGCCCACCCTTATTCTCCTGTGACTGTGACAATCTGCGAAAACGAAGAGCAGGACGGTGGCCGTTGGGTGCATTGTGTGGCGACGTCTTTTTTTTGAGCCCTGTAACGGCAGTGTCTATTTCAGATCTATTTTCTATACACAGTGAACACCAGCTATGCTCTGGGGAAATATGCTACAGACTGACTTGAGAAACTGCAAGAAACAGGACTGTGGTCCTCTAATTTTTTATAGAGTCTGTTCCTGTGTCTCCTGCTCAGTCTTGCTTTCCTTTCTCTTGCTTTTCTCTTCTCACCGCTCCCAATCTCACTCCTTGTCTTTGTCGAGTACTTCAGGGGCTATGTGTGATTTTTCTACTACTTTCACATACATCTGTGTGCACACATGCTCCAAACAGTCCCGCCAGTGCACTCCCCACACATGCATATACATGTGTTACATGTGTAGGACTTGAGATGCCAGTGGTGGCTTGTTGCAGGGAATCATTCAGGAGGACTGGTGGGCCAACGCTGCCACCACAGATCCTGTGGTGTGTGCGGATGTGTCCACTGTCTCAGGCTCAGCACTGGCATTTTTCTCTTTCTTATTGTAGTATCCAGAAAGAGACATGCTGGAGGTTGGCCAAGCACTAAGGCGATTTTACCAGCCTGCGCAGGCGTGTTTGCTGTGCCCTCCTGCAGTCAGTGAGTGGTGTATACATATCGCTATTGAATCTTCACCAGGGCAGTGAGCTATTGCCTCTAGCCCACCCCCAAAAAAGGAGGAATTCTATTTTTCTTTACTCTTTAGTTTAGAGCGCAGGCTCTATAAACATCTATAGGCCTTGTAGGCCTCAGATCAAGGCCCTTCCCTCATTCGCCATTTCCTCTGAACTATGGGCTATTTCTGGTAACTGCTGAATGGGCGGCACCAGTGGCAGCCATTACGGGATAAGTCTACTTGCAGGCAGCGTGGCAAAATGGCTGAATTTAAGTAGGCGCCATGACTACTGGCTGCATCCCCTTTCTGTTCAGCAAAAGCATGGGCAAGGTTAGTATTGTGTTCTGTTCTTGCAGTGCGATGCAAAGCAAGAGATGGCTTATATGACAATGTTTTCACTGTATAAAAAAATCAAAAAGCTTTAAAAAAAAAATAGATTTTTAATGACTAGATATTACAATTAAATAATGAGACTTTTTTCCTAGCTCAGCATGCAGAGTCCAGTACTGCTCATATTGGCCTATCGTGTGCCTGTGATGACCTCTAACCCAGCATGCAAAAACATGTACCCAGTCTGTGCTGGGTTAAAGGTGCCTCATGCCCCAAGAGTGAACACATACACACACACACACACACACACACACACACACACACACACACACACACACACAGTAGCTTACTCTGTGCATACACACGTTTATCAGTTCTTGTCTACTGAGGTCGATCCTGAATTTTACCAAAGTTTATCGATACATTCAAGACTCCAGACCCACCGATTACAGTTAAACGCAGTGGGAAGCATAAAAAGCTCGTCCACTTTGTCCAAGTCTCATTTTTTTTGCTCACTGTGACTAATATTCATTCTCGTAACAGAACTGACTCTCTTTGCCTTTTGTACTAAATCCTGGAGGGGTGCAACTGAAGTCATGTTCATTTAACAAAAATAAAAATAAAAAATACTAGGGGTACCTATCAATTAATCACCTGCATGTGTTTACCTTAAAGGACCAAAGTATGAGAACACTAGAATGGATTATTAGTCTGTTTTAAGCCAGCATTGAATGGGCATGATATTGTAAGGTTCTCTCGTACTTTCTCTGCATTGGAATCATAACACTTTGGGTTCTGTGTCATCATCTACTCTTGACTTTTAGTGAATTATCAATGATTATCTGAATCTATCATCAGATTTGATATGAAGCCTGTCTTGCTTTACCAATTTTCATAGTTTCAATGAATACCATTTAGAATGTTATTATGTAGACTGAAGCTGGGCTGCTAAATTGCAAATATATTCACGGCTTCATTTGAAGACTTATATTTTCTGGAATTTATTGGGATTATGAGCTAGTTTCTTATTAGGAAAGTGTTAAAGCACATTAGTTAGACTTACATATTTGTCTGTATAAAGCTACTTTAATGCTAGAATGACATGCAGTACTATACACAAAAGGAGCTTATAAACCATTTGAATCCAGTTGAGGGCTGGCATCCCATATAATACACCAATCATTCTCTCCAATGAACTCTACATGCTGGGCTAACCTGCCCTGCAAACCAGTTGACTGGTTTTATGAAGGTTGAATTTATTTTTGTAAATGACTGGTGAGTAAACGTATATTTGTTCGTCTGTCTTTCTTTCTTTTTTGTTGTTGTTTCTCTAACAAATGTTTCCAAGTTTGTTCCATGCGGGTCGTGTGTGATACCGTCTGTTTGTCACAAGGAGTTATCACTGAAGTATTTGTTTCTTTTCTTCTTCCTCGTACTTATTTGTTTCATAGCAGAATATGTGTTCTTTTGTTTTTTAATCTTTAATTTGACCATCGTTTCATCTGTTGCATGGGAAGAGGATGGCATTTAAGAACTGCATGTTGTAGGCTATGTGTATCAAGAAATGTTGGTATGTACTGCTAATTTTACATACATATATGCAAAGAGTTTGTCTGCACTGTACAGTTTGTGTTTGTTGTATACACAGATACAACATATTGAATAAAATATTTATATAAAGGTGTACTGTAATGTCAGTCAGAAACTTAATGCAATACTATGTGTAGTATATTACTGCACTCAGCCATTTTTGATGATTTTAGATGAACTAAGAAAACCATTGGCTAATACTAAACAGCACAGGTTGGCCAAAGTATAACCTCATTCTCTAGTTTTCATACTTCATGAACATTTTTTTCCCCACAAACTAATAAGGCACCGTTAAGAAACAACACTAGATGTATCATATATTCTTGGCATAATGGTTTATTGCAAAGCATTATACAAGTGCAAAAATGTTATTTTCAGAGAATTATTTTAGAACATATACATATTATGGCGAATCTTTTTTTTTTGCTTTCTTTCTCCATGATTACAAGTTCAATACTTGAGAACATTTTAAACATTTACAGGCCAGTTTATCATATACAACAAGGTCAAACATTATTACACTCAGACAATGATCTGACAAATAATAACCTCAACAGTAAAACATTCTCCTTTGTCTATTGTTTGGATCCTGCCCATGTACCTGAATCTTCTTGTGTGTCGCTCTGCAAACTATGTAAGCATTCCTATTAACACTTTTTCTCATACATATAGTTGTATTAGAAACATATATAGGATTACAAAATACTGTCTCTACAGATCAACCTGTCTCTTGCTCCCACCGTTGTTTTACTTGCATAAAAAAGAAGGGAAATATATATCTATATATTGTTTTAATAAAGAACATTTGTAACCGGTACAACGAATGCTGTTATATAAGTGAAATGTAGAAATATATCCCAGGTTCAGAGTGCTTCTCTTTTGTCCAAGCATTTATATGCTTATGAATGATCTTTCTGCAGCAGCCCTTTTCTGTCTTGATATATATATATATATATATATATATATATATATATATATATATATATATATATATATATATATACTGTCCGTGCTAGTATTCCTCTCCTACCCAAATTTCACAGGCGTTTCCTGTCCAGCCATCCCAGCACTCACAGGTTCCACAGTTGCACATGCCGTTCCCTGGAGCGAGAAGTGAGAAGAGAAGCAGGGATTTGAGAGAAGCAGTCACTCACTGACCTTCTACAAGTGTTTTCCTCCAAAGCAGCTTCCACTAGACTGATTCCTCAACAGTGACTATAAAAAGCTTACCATTTAAAGTTTAACATGGCAAAGTCTAAGGTCTGACTGGAGATGCTAAATACAGTGCTACTTCACAAATCTGAATATCGTGAAAAAGTGTGTTGTTCATAATTTAATTTAAAAAGGTAAACTGACATTTTATATTCATTAATGTTTTAATGAATTAATGTTTTAATGTTGATCAGTATGGCTCATGAAAATCCAGAATCTCAAATTATCTAAATATATTTTGAGTTTAAGCAAATTATTCTTCAAACAGTATCAACATTTAAAAAAGACTTGAAATGTGTACATTTATATGTAATACAGGGGCGACAAACTCCAGTCCCAAAAGGCAGTTCAGGGCAGTTTGGTGATTTCTTTGCTCTGACACTACAGTTAAACCTGGTATATACATTGACTCAGATGTTTTTGCAGGAATTGGGCAGGAATCTGGCCCTCCAGGACTGGAGTTTGACACCCCTGGTGTAATGAATATAAATATATATTACAGTTTTCCTTTTTGACTTTATAAAATTTTATACAAAAAATAGGTTTTTCACAAAATTTTCTTTTTTGGAGATGCACTAGTACAATAAGTCAGTAATATTTAATTAAAAAAGCAGTCATTGGGTTGTGTAATAACATTTTCGTTTTCTAAGTGTGAATGAAGAACTCGAGATTAAAGCCATAATATGCAGCCTAACTCAGGTAAACGTCTTCTGACATAATGACTTTTCAATTCATGATATACATGTGACATCACTGTTGGCGAGTGTCACTGTGGTTATGCCCACCAAGTGGCAGAAATATTCAGTAGTAACCTTACTGTTCATTGTGAATACCACAAAGACACAAACACTAAAGGTAAATGGGAAACAGCTGATCTGTGATTGTACAAATAGAAAAGAATCAACAGTCCCTGTGTTCTATGCGGCTATCCAAAACTTCAATGGGGGCTCATTTATTCTTTGACTGTGTTTCACCTGCATAAATATACCTATAATCATGACAACATTAGCGTTCTGAGTGTCAGTGTTAGCTATGGACAAAGAAAGCCTACAGAGACAAAGGAGCGGTTTGGGGGGTTGGTGTGCAACAAAGTTTCACGTGGTGCCCCCCTCCCCAAATGAGGCCCACGCACAGCGCACAGTCCACGTATGCAGAGCACCAGCCCTGTTTTCAGTAACATACAAATATTCGTACAAACCTGTTTACTTAAAACAGAATATCCACTGGTGTCATTGTCACTTTAATTTCCCCAACAATTCAAGGATGTATGGCCAACCAATGCTTAGTGTATTTCCCTGACACTGAAATCAGGTGCATATTAATTGAGTTTCAAGAGCTTTTTTATTGTCATTTCAGTTACATCCAGTAATAGCGTTGGGGGGGCAGGTCCCCACCAATGTCAAGAGCAAATATATGGCCTTGGGTATAACTGAGTTTTCATTTGTTACACTGTAAGAGGAGATAAACAAAAGTTAAATAAATTAAAAAAGTAAAATAAATGATAAAGAAGGATACCATCCAAATCACCAAACACACATAAATCTGTTGTGTCCATTTCAGTACCAATGACTTTGTAGAGGAATCACAGAGCAGGTGAACACAGAAAGGTGCTGTTCTGATCTTGTTTCAGTGGAACCAGTATGAACAACAGCCGAGACAAAGTGTGTGAGCGGTGAGAGAGGCCTGGGATAGAGGAACATACCATATAACAAGGTTTTGAGGCGTCTTGCTATGACTATTGTTCAGTTCCTGAAGCTGCAGGTCTGGATTTGGCGCTAAATGTGGAGCTTGTAATGGAGGTAGATGACACATGACAAACATTAGTGCAAACTACAAAACTGCTTTGGCCTTCAACGATTTGCTGAGGACATTCAGTTGTACACGAGGTAAGATACTACTGCATCTAACAAACAATACATCCATCCAAATACAGATTGTTTATATACAGCTTGTCCATAATATAGACTTGTCACTGCTGGTGCTTTGGTGCCTTGTACTATGATTGTACTGTCATGTCAGTATGGCCTCTTTATAGGAAAGGGAGGATAATTTATCTTATATTTTATAGTCTTAACTGCTTGTTGACTGCTTACAGTCATGGCCGAAAATGTTGGCACCCCTGAAAATGATTGCAATTACACATGTTTTGTTATACACATGTTTATTTCCTTTGTGTGTATTGGAACAACACAAAAAAAGGCACATTTGACAATTTCACACAAAACTCCAAAAATGGGCCAGACAAAATTATTGGCACCCTCAACTTAATATTTGGTTGCAAACCCTTTGGAAAAAATAACTGCTTCCTATAACCATCAACAAGCTTCTTACACCTCTCAAGTGGAATTTTGGACCACTCTTCTTTTGCAAACTGCTCCAAGTCTCTCATATTTGAAGGGTGCCTTCTCCCAACAGCAATTTTAAGATCTCTCCACAGGTGTTCAATGGGATTTAGATCCGGACTCATTGCTGGCCACTTTAGAACTCTCAAGCGGTTTGTTTCCATCCATTTCTGGGTGCTTTTTGAAGTATGTTTGGGGTCATTGTCCTGCTGGAAGACCCATGACCTAGGACACAAACCCAGCTTTCTGACCCTGGGCCCTACATTGCGACCCAAAATCCTTTGGTAATCTTCAGATTTCATGATGCCTTGCACACAGTCAAAGCACCCAGTTCCAGAGGCAGTAAAACAACCCCAAAACATCTTTGAACCTCCACCATATTTGACTGTAGATACTGTGTTCTTTTCTTTGTAGGGTTCATTCCATTTTCGGTAAATAGAATGATGTGCTTTACCAAAAAGCTCTATCTTGGTCTCATCTGTCCACAAGATGTTTTCCCAGAAGGATTTTGTCTTACTTACATACATTTTGGCAAACTGCAGTCTAGCTTTTTTATGTCTGTGTGTCAACAGTGGGGTCCTCCTGGGTCTTCTGCCATAGCGTTTCATTTCATTCAAATGTCGACGGATAGTTCAAGCTGACACTGATGCACCCTGTGCTTGCAGGACAGCTTGAATTTCTTTGTAACTTGATTGGGGCTGCTTATCCACCATCCGGACTATCCTGCGTTGCAACCTTTTATCAATTTTTCTCCTCCGTCCACGTCCAGGGCGATTAGCTACAGTGCCATGGGTTGTACACTTCTTGATTATGTTGCACACCGTGGACAAAGGAACATCAAGATCTCTGGAGATGGACTTGTAACCTTGAGATTGTTGATATTTTTCCACAGTTTTGGTTCTCTAGTCCTCAGACAGTTCTCTTCTCCTCTTTCTGTTCTCCATGCTTAGTGTGGCACACACAGACACACAATGCAAAGATTGAGTCAACTTCTCTCCTTTTTATCTGGTTTCAGGTGTGATTTTTAAATTGCCCACACCTGTTACTTATCACAGGTGAGTTTGAATGAGCATCACATGCTTGAAACAAAGTTATTTACCCTCAATTTTGAAAAGGTGCCAATAATTTTGTCCGGCCCATTTTTGGAGTTTTGTGTGAAATTATGTCAAATTTGCAGTTTTTCCTGTGTTTTTTGTGTTGTTCCAATACACACAAAGGAAATAAACATGTGTATAACAAAACATGTGTAATTGTAATAATTTTCTGGGAGAAATACTTCATTTTCTGGAAAAAATTCAGGGGTGCCAACACTTTCGGTCATGACTGTACATAAACTGGAAATTGATCTGCTAGTATATAGGAACCCTGAAGACATGCATGCATAGAGCTCATTGAGACAGACCTACAGTATAGTGGCTTTTAATTTAAGCAGATTTTAACAATCTTGTTTCAATCCCAGTTTCACTTCTCTTCCTAATAAATTCAGCCATGCTGCAGAATGATTTTGCCATCAGTTTGACTACAGGTGTTCCAACAAAAAAGTCATGTCAATGTATAGCCTACATTAAATATTTATTATTGTATTAAATATTATAAACTTCTCAAAGCACAATGGTTAGTGGCTGATTCTAGGCTTTAACAAGAAGCAGAAAATGTCAGATTGTCCCTTGCAGGCCAAACTACTCCTCCCTGACTTGCTGCAGGTGAGTCCTGCTGCTCGTGGCTGGCTCCCTGCGGGTAGGGGCTTCTGTGGGTATTTGCTATGCTGCTCCTCACCTGATTTGCTACAAGCTGTTATACTGTTGAGTCTGTCTCCACCCCACTGTTCCACTGACCTGAGTATGCTGATTGGTGCTTTAACTGGCTCGGTCACACACTGACCTGCTGTTAGCTGTGCCGAGGCCTGTCAGATCTGGGTAACTAAACACAAGTATTCCTTATCATTCCAGGTTACTACCATATTGAAGGGAAGCTCTACACAAAGAAGGATGAAATGCAAAACTCGGTACTCTCTCAGCCTGGTTCAAACCCTTGTTAGTATCAGAATATACAAAACAGCAGTGAACCATGAGCTTGTTAGCGAAATATAGACACGTTTCCAACTCCCTGGGGTAGCAATCATTTTCATACACAACTAAAAGTGGGGTGTGAATGTTGGGGGGCAGGTTTTTACCTTGGTGAAGATGTTTGGAGCTCTGTGTCATATCATCACTCAAACAGTTGGAATTATAATCTGTGGTGCATGAAATTAAGCACCAGGCATTCCTAATACATTGAATTTTCCACATCACT
This sequence comes from Crenuchus spilurus, assembly GCA_036984385.1. Taxonomy (NCBI): domain Eukaryota; kingdom Metazoa; phylum Chordata; class Actinopteri; order Characiformes; family Crenuchidae; genus Crenuchus; species Crenuchus spilurus. The sequence continues at coordinate 82,698 of BRDA01012231.1, read as the reverse complement.
CATCAATTTATGTGTAATGAGAATCTCTTGCTGGAGAAGCCATGAAATCCATGGATGTGAAATTAGTATTCGTAACCTGGCAGACACATTTTTGCATCATTATACTTATAAAGGTCGAGTGCATTACTGTTGCCCTGGGAGGAGCAAAACACTGCCGGCTTGTTTGCATTTGCATTTTTTTGTCTATTTATAAAAAGACAGTATTCCCTGCACAACATAAGACGATAATTTTAATCATCCTTATGCATATGGTAATGATGACATATGCCCTAATCACTAATATGCTAATCATTGACATTTAACAGATATTTATGAGTTGCCTTTGTCAACTATGTTCCGCTCTTGTCTTTAATGATTTTTGTGTACAACTGAAAAGAAAGTCAGTAAACCATTTTAAAACATTTTCAAGTCCAAGAACGATTCTAAACAGTTATTGTGTTTGCTGTTATCAGTGGTCAGACATCTCCCCAATGGGAGCTGGGAAGAAAATCTGCACTCTCTGTGGAGTTTCTTGCTTGTTGAACCCCAGCCAAGGGCATTAGAGGAAGAAAATGAAGCATGTGTGGCTTCGCTGATTGGACAGCTCAGTATAAGCTTGGCTCTGAGCTATCTAATCCACCAATCAAATTGAAGTCACATCAAAGCTATTCAGGACTCTCTCAGAAAGAACAGGCAGGAATTGAGCTGAGTGAATTGTGTGTGTGTGTGTGTGTGTGTGTGTGTGTGTGTGTGTGTGTGTGTGTGTCAGATTAAGATGGTGTATGGAGGTGTTAAATGGTGTATGTGCACTGTACCTGTACAGATCAAGCCATCATGCTGGTCACACTCCCTGTCGTCACATTCGCAGAAATCACCAGAAATGTACCACTCCTGTGGAGAACAGATGCACCTCCCGCAGTGACAAGAGCCTGAAAGTATATGAATGGGTTCTGAGACTCGGCACACAATCACTGGTCTTTTACAGCATGTTTAACCACTGCTTCTATTTGTGAAGCTAGTGCAACACCTTCACCAGCTAGTTTGTATTACATTATTATGAAATCATATAGCAAACATTTATACACCATATGCAACTATGTAACAATTATTGTCCAAAACAATTATTGTACATAGGCTGTAACCAATGGACAATGGGGAAAAATGTGATTGCAGTTATATGCTACTTACTGCCCTCTCAACAAGAACCACATTTTATGGGAACATAGACTACTGCTCAAAAATTCTGGTTTATTTCAAATGATTTTTTTCCAGCCATTTTGAGACTATAATAAAATCCACAAATGCTGCTGCTCCAGATATTCAATCTTCCATGGTAGAAAGGTGAGGTAGGACAGTGTCACTGTGTTTTTTGTTGTCTCCCACTTGTTGAGGCTTTAGTACAACTGTTTACTCTCTGTAATTTAGCATATACAAGTATATATAAGCCACACTGATTAACTGTAAAACAATGTGAACGTACATATAAAAAATACAAAATATCACAATTTACCTTTTTGAAATAATTAACGTTTTCACAACATTCAAAAGTTTGATCTGGTGCTGTATTTTGTGTAAGGTATTAAAATAGAATATATTTGTCCATAAACAACCCCAACATCCAGTCTAAACACTACAATAGTGTCACGTCCCCGCCTTGGCATCGCCCATCTCCAGCCACGTGTTGTGTTTGGATACATTCTGCCATGTGCTTTTGCTGTTGTTTGTCTCCACCTCCCTGTGATCTCATGTGATTACTCAGCCCTGCTGTCTCATTAGCCCTCATCTGTGTTTGTTATTTAAGGTTCACTGTGTGTTCCAGTGCTTCAGCAGTCATTAAATGTATGGTTGTGAATGAGTGTAGTGTTCTCAGTTTATCCCTACTGCTGTTTTGTTCTTAGTTTTGTTTCAGGTTGTTAATAAAGACCATGTGTTTGGTCACCCACCACTGCATGCTGACTCTTCTCTTCCTGCTACAGCCCTATGAGTGTCACAAATAGGAGGTATCCATGAAGAACCTCAATAAACATGGTGTCATGATTAAGTCATGTCTCCTTGCCATGTGTACTTGTTTACAGTTGGCATGTTCTTGTGTTTTCCTCCTGGCTCCACCCCGTCACGCCCACCTTATCAACATGTTCACCTGTCAGTCGTTTCTTAGCATTGAACAAAGATTCAGCCCTAATAAGTTTGTCTATATGTAGTTCTTGTGTCTTGAATTCATTATTGGTCAAAGAATAGTCATAGTTGGTCTAAAGGCTGTCAACATTTGTGTTGGGGGCGACACCAAAATAGCTATAAAGCAGTGACAGTGTCCTACCTCAAACTTCTACAATAGAAGATTGCATAACTGGAGCAGCGTTTGTGGATTTAAATTACTACAATTCCCTTCTAACATATGTGCTGTTATGGAAAATTTTCTATATAATCAGAACTCAAATTTTTGAGTAGTACCAAAATAAATGCTACTTCTCTGCAATCGATTCACATTTACCGAATGCTCTCATCCAGAGCAACAGACAAAATGCCTTTTCAGAAAATGTATCTTGAGCAAGTAAAACAGCTTAGAGCTCATAAATATCCTCGAACTAAGATGCTGCCAAACACAAAAACCAGTGCTGATACCTGAGTCGAAAGAAACAGAAAATCACAATTTCAATACATTTGAATAAGCTCATGATTTGGGTACAAGTGGGGTCCAGTGTAGCAATTCCTTGGTCAAATATGAACCTGTCTAAACTGAAAAATTTAATTTCCTCTGCAAAACTGCAGTTTTCACATTCCAGACATGCCTGACATGCTACATAAAGGGAAAGACATCTATGCAGAGAAACTATTACAGGGCTGCTTATCAAATATGAATTTCAGAGCTCTTTGAGGTACATGTTATAGTTTTATAACCAGGACAATGGCAGGTTACAAACTGATAATAAAAACGTGTCCTCTCCTGACTCTGCCTTTTGTAAAAGCACATTGAGTACTGACACATAGCATCCTATAGCTGTTCAAGGGCAAGTGCTCTAGGTTGGAGAAGGATAATAAGGTGTTAAGGTTCCCAAGTAGGCAAACACATTTCCCAGCATTTCCTCGCTTTTCAAAGCTCAAAGAGGAAAGCCACAGCTCCCCCATCTCTGCTATTTATACCTTTAGAAAGGGTTTGAAGTATAGACTTTGAAAAAGATGGCAAGCTGCTTGTGTTTGTGATCTGTCTTCTGAACGTGAATGTGTGTAAAAGAGAGAGAGAGAGAAAGAGAGAAAGAGAGAGAAAGAGAGAAACTGAGAGGCTGATCTTATTCTTCCATCTGCAGTGGAAGGAGATAAATGTTCTCATTTTCATTTGGCTGACACTGTGTTCACTATCTGGATGCTGGCTTGTCTTATTGTGCACACAGTTCACTTTTAATTAAGCTTTTCTTAAGAGTTTACATAGTAGATGCAACAAATATCAAGGTAGATTGTGGTAGCACAGCACAATAAGTGCCACGCTGAGTTAGATGATGGTGCTCTTGCTGTGTGGTAGCTCCCTTCAACCATTTCCATGAAAGTTACATTGCTCTGAATACTATGTATGCTGATTGTTAGGCCCATGCTCCAGTTATTCAGGACATACTCTTTAAATCTTAAAAATAATAACTGAATAATAAAACAAGGAGACTTTACATCACTTCCCTTAACCTCATAAATAGCATATACTGACCTGACGGTCCAGTATCTATTCCTATGAAACAGAAGAGGATAACATTTAAATCCTCTTTTTTTATTGCTCATTTCTACTTATCTGAGCTGCCGATTAAAAAATAAATTCAAATTAATTATTCACCATATCTTTATGGAATAAAAGTTTTTTAAGTGGTTGCTATCATTTGTAGATGTTTGAAAAAGTACCAAACAAATACAACCCCAAAGTATGGAAAAACAAATAAAAAATGCAGTTTCTCACATTTACTTTGACTTTTATTTAATTGCAAACAGTATGAACCTAAAATATTTCATGTTTTGTCTGGTCATCTAAATTTCAATTGTTAATATACAGCCATCTAATATACATCCTGCATTTCAGACCTACAACACATTCCAACCCAGTGCAGTGTGCCCCAGACCAAGGACAAAGAGAACCATCCAGACTATTATCAGCAACATCTCCAAAAAGCCAGGGTCTGTCATGGTATGGAGTTGTGTCAATGCCCTTGGTAATGTCCATTTACACATCTGAAAATTCCACCGAAATTTTAGAACAACATGCGCTGCCTTCAAGATGAAATCTTTTGAAGGGAAGTTCATGCATTTTTCAACAAGACAATGCAAAACCACATGCTGCACACAGTACAAAGGCATGGCTTCAGTAGAAGAAGGTAGGGGTACTTTCCTGGCCTGCCTGCAGTCCTGATCTATCCTGGACAGATAATGTGTGGATAATTTGAAACAAAATAAATAAAAAATGACAACAACCCCCTACTGTTGAACACCTTAAAAATGTTTGAAGAAAGAATGGGACAAAAAAACACCTGAGACACATTGTCTGGTATCCTCTGAGTCAAACATCTTTAAGTGATGTGAGAAGGAATGGCAACCATGCAGAATGGTAAGTACTTAACTGTCCCAACTTTATTGGAATGTGTTGCGGGCCTGAAATGCAAGAATGGGTGTATATTAACAAGTGGAATGAAGCTGACAAAAATATATTTGAATATGTGAAGTAAAAGTCAAAGTAAATGAAGAAATGTTGTATTTTTAATTAGCATTTTCCATACTGTCCCAACTTCTTTTGATTTGGGGGTGTAAAAACCTAACATTTACTTTATGTCCTGGCTGACCTACTTCTTGCAACCTCTTGTGTCACAATGAAAAGTCAACTTTTCTGTTCATTTATTTTTACTCTCAAATACTTCTCAAAATAACTTGATGCTAAATTCACACATTTCCCTTAGCTCTGCAGTTCGTTGTACTGTTATAAATGATGGAAAACATTAATTATGGAGCATGTAGTTCAAACACAATGGTTTAAGATTGTTTAGTAAATCATTATATTTTAGTCATGATATTCATGATTCATAAATCATGATAGTCATGATTTAGTCATAAACATGATAGTTTATTTAAGGTATGTTATGTGACACCGTCTGGTAAAACTGAGTCAAAGTCTTTTTTATTTCAAACATGAGTTAACATATTTGGAAACAGTTCGGTTAAAGGAATCCTCACACAAAGTTTCAGCTGATTATCTCTTACACTTTCCGAGATATAGCATTCTGAGACAGCATACTTGAGCTCAACTCAGTTTATTTGTGTCACAAGACATTAATACATCAGAAACGCTTAAAAGTTAATCAAAATAAATCTAAATCTACCTGAAATTAATACTGAAAGACGAGCCCGGCTAAAGTCGCTCTTTACATTAGCTGAAGACCAGTGTTGCCAGATCTCGCAATATAAACAAACAACCAGCTCTATGAAAACAAGCCCAAAATAAGCCCAACTGGCAACCCACCACATTCTGTAAAACAGAGACCGCTTTTAAAGGTATAAAGGTAAACATTTATTATGACATTATACATAAACAACACCAAAATTATGCTAAACACTTTTAATCTTAAATTTTTTGAATAACTTAAATTATTTAATAAATTATTTAAAAAACTTAAAGTGAATTTTGCATATGTAACAGCATGATTTATTAATGAAGTGCATTTTGTTTGGTGCATTTTGATCTCATTGTCCGTCAAAGTGGATCCAATGAGTTCTCCAAGATGGTCTACAGCACTGATTGATGTGTGGCAGGCTGGGAGCTGGGAAATAAGAGATTCACTTGGAAAGAAAGCCAAGCCCAAATCAGCGACTTCACGTTTAAAAACAAGCCCAAAAAAACGCAAGCCGCAACTCACAAGATTTGCAAGTCACTTTAGAAAAAAAACAACCCCAAAGTCGCTTATAATAAACAGACTTGGCAACACTGCTGAAGACTTCTGATCTTCTCATGATTGGTGAATGGTTACATGTGCTCAAACACATTTCTACAGTGAAGAGAAGTACAGAAGCTGAATGACACCCAACAAGCTTGTGTACCTCCGCGGTAGAAGTAGTTCTACATCAGGATTCAAGGGGTTACGGAAAACCGGTTTTCAGGTACCATACAATCTGCTAATTCTGTTAATGGCTTGCTGCACAAAAACAACTTTTTTTGTGAGGTTGTTTTTGATACAAACATGTACTATAATATATATTTGAGACTTATTATCTTTTATTTACAGCAATAAGAGCAAGCGGCTAATGTTTGTTGCTAATGTGAGTGACAGGCTGAACAACACGATATCCCAGACGGGATCACATATCATAAAGTAGTATCAATACATTTGGGGTTCATTGAAAAGCTGGAAAGTATCTTCACTATAACAACATAATGTGAAGTTGTGCATAATGATTTGGGTTTCATTCCCAGACAAGGTACAACATTTTAGGCACAGTCATGACCTAAAGTTTGAGATGTGAACTTGCTGGTTCAGCCCCCCGAACAAGTGCCCTTGAGCAAGGCACAGTCTCCTCAACTGCTAACCAGGTGCCACTGATGATGGGGCTGCTCCAATCGTGTGTGTGCTCACTAGTGTGTCTGTGTGTGTACATTGCATTGGGTGGGATATAGCTAGAAGTCAAATTCCTATGTGTGTAGTAGGGCTGTGTTGAAAGAGTTGGTTCTTTACTGTCACAGATAAAGAGCTATTGTAGGAAACCTCTGTCTTACCTTTTCCGGAACACATGACACCATGGGCTGTCTCACACAGGCTCTTGCTCTGCTCGTCAGTCATGTTGCAGCTGCGGGGGAACTGGCAGTGCTTCCCAAACCATCCATCACTACAGATACAGCGTCCGCATGAGCAAAAGCCATGGCCTGTGGAGGACAAGACCAACAGACAGACAGTGTCAGTAGCTCTACACAAGAAAACAGCTTATTTTTCCAGCAGAGCAAGCCAACAGTATGATTAAGCCAGGCAAATTTAATTGGTTCAAACAGACACAAGCTATGTTCCAGGTGGGTTAATAGTTTTGTAAGCTTTTATCACACCCAGCCTGAGTTAAGGACCAGTCCTCAATCCATGTGAAAACCTGGCTTGCACCAACATCCTCTGAGTTGCTGAACAGAGCTAGGAACTCCCCGTGCAATTGCTGCCATCAGAATGAAGCATGGCAAGGCGATTATATTATCTATTGATCGCTCCTTCTTTCAAGCTTGTTACATGGATTTCTTTGAGAGGATAATCAAGTCAGTGCTGCACTGAAGTTTGTAGTGCTAAACACAAAAAGCCAATATGTATCTGTCTTGCTGATTGTTTATTTAAGAAGTTCTTTCAGCCCCGAGATGCTTTCGGAAGGTATTACTGCTCTCTTGGAAATGAATCTAAAGTCTGATGGTGAGTCTGCAACAGGACGGCGTTTCAAAAGTCTGGGTTGTTGATCTCTACAGGCTCAGCTAAAAAAGGGCAGTGGGAGTCCCGTACATAAACAGCATGGGCATTGGCAGCCCATTTTTGATGCCTTTTAAGACATATCTGTTGTTTATAGAAGAATGTGTGACTCAGTACGAAATGAACAGTGAATAATAGAGCTACTACTGCAGCTACTGCTTCTTCCACCATAACAGAGTTTCAAGGATTCCCCCATGACTGGACTGGACAGAGAAGTCTAGAGATTACACTGGCCTAGATATTAAATCCTGAAACACAGCAGCATCCTGTTGAAAATGAAAGGGCAGACAAATAGCAAGTATAATGTTTCTCTTGAAGCTGCTGGTGTGGATGTGCTAAAGATACCTGTATGCAAGGGGGGTTGCTTAATACATTTAGTAGAATTTTCTAGTTGTCTGTCATTAATGTTCTGTTAAAATATGTCAAAAATATAATTTCACAACACTTGAAGACTTGATATGTACAAACCGGATTCCAAAAAAGTTGGGACACTAAACAAATTGTGAATAAAAACTGAATGCAATGATGTGGAGGTGCCAACATCTAATAT
>BRDA01012231.1:22878-56875 GCA_036984385.1 Crenuchus spilurus | reverse complement strand
ATAATTATTTCCCATAAAATGACATGTTCCACAATTATTGGCACCCTTAACAATTTCTTGGAAATAAATGTATTTGAACCATTTATGTCCTTTCTGCTGTAGTTTATAAAGTGGATCAAAGTTTCTAGGAACCTTTATTTAGTAATTCATCACTTCCTGTTTCCCTGTGGTATAAATATGGCACACAAAGGCCTATTTCTCTTACTCACTCTTAAATAGGGCTGAACGATTAATCGTTTTTTAATCGAAATCGCGATTTGAATGGATGCGATTTTCCAATCGCAGGAGCTGCGATTTGAATTAGCCAATAGCCTGCAAGTATCACAAGGGGAAAAAAATGTGTGAACTGCCTGCTGATGACCAATCAGAAGCCGCTACTCATGCATATCCGGCATAGCTAATATCTTTAGCAAGAAAGCTAAAAACAAGCAGCATTGCACTCGACATCAGGAAAAGATGAACGTTTCACCTGAGCAAGTGAGTGAGGCCCAAAGTCCAGTGGACGAGTTGTCACCAAAGAGAAATTGCACATTGTGTGTATGGGGGCATTTTGGTTTCAGGACAACTGACAAAGTTGAAACGGAGCTGAGAAACGTGGAGTACTACGCGACAACGACAGATATGTGGTAGAGCTGAACTGAACCTTACCATCACTTAACATCGCTAATAGATTAAAAGACACGTTGGCTAAGTCGGGTTTAAATGAGAGGCAAGTGTGCACAACCACAGATAATGCCTCAAACATGATAAAGGCAGCCAAAATAAATGAGTGAACCAGGCTACAGTGTTTCGGCCACAAACTCAATCTTGCGACCAGTAAGTAAATGATATTAAACATTCTCACTCTCTCATGTTCTGTTTTTAAATTATGGTAGGTTTATACTTTTTTAAACACGAAAATATCTATAAAATATTTGTTTTATATTTTAATTCTCTCCATATATAAATGCATGGTGTGACACTTTCAAAGTTGTGTGTGTGTGTTTGGGTACTCTAAATGTTTTGTGTGCACGCGCATGTGTGCACCCAGTGATGGACTGGCGCCCTGTCCTGGGCTTAGTTGAATAGTGTGATGCTCTGCCCTGCGCCCAGTGAGAGGGTAGGGGACTAACTGTGACTCTGTAAAGGATTAAGCGGTTGTGATAATAGATGGATGGATATAGTGTGTGTATGTTTTATTCATAGAAATAAAAGTAACTGGCACTGATGGAACTTTTTGTTAGTTTTTATTACATTCTTGCATTTTTCATAGAATTTATTTTTCTTTCAGAAAATGCACTCAAAATCTCATTCAAAAGGTGGTGCACTTTAAGACTAGGCTTAATCCCAGTGTCTGGGAAACGACCGCTGTTTAAGATAAAATGGATACATTTTAATTTCAGCTTTTCTAATGAGGCATTACTGTCCACTGCTGACCAGTCATATATGCAAGTAACTTGATATTTCATTAATGTTTCACACATTTACTGTTACTGTTAAAATTTTTACTCATGTTGCAGTTTATGTGAATTTATTTTGTCTGTCTTTATTTTATAAGTGTTGAAATTTAAAAATAAAACTCTTAATCTGAGAACTCTGGGAATCCTTTTTATGTAGAAACAAGTTTATAATTATATTTGATAGATATGTTAACCACTAAAACAGGTTTGGGGTTTAAATCGCAATCGCAATATTCTGTGAAAAAAATCGCAATTACATATTTTACTCAAATCGCGCAGCCCTACTCTTAAACATGGGAAAGACAAGAGAACTATTCAAGTAAGGCAGATGTGTGTTGACCTTCATAAATCAGGCAATGGCTACAAGAAAATATCCACTCACCTGCAGATGCCCTTATCTACAGTCAGAGCAATCATCAAAACATTCAAAACATCTGGAATTGTGACAAACAAGCCTGGAAGAGGACGCAAGTGTATCTTGCCACCGCACACAGTGAGAAGGATGGTAAGAGAAGTAAAAAGTTCTCCAAAGCTCACTGTAAGAAAATTTAATCAAATGGTATCATTTTGGGGTTACAAGTTCTCCCAAACAACCATCAGACGTCTACATGCCAACAAGCTGTTTGAAAGGCATGCACGGACAAAGCCTTTCTGAGTTATATTCATAAGCGTAAATGGATGGAGTTTGCCAAGCAGTACTGGGATTTTAACTGGGACCATGTCCTTTGGTCAGATGAGACCAAAATAGAGCTTTTTGGTAACAAACACTATAAGCATAACATTAAGGATGAGTATGCAGAAAAACAGCTCATGCCCACTGTTAAGTATGGCTGAGAATTAGTGATGCTGTGGGCCTGTTTCTCCTCCAGAGGACCTAGGAACCTTGTAAGGATACATGGGATCATGAACTCTGTGAAATATTAGGATATTTTGAATCAGAATCTGGTGGCCTCTGCCCAAAAGCTGAAGATGGGTCATCACTGGGTTTTTCATCAAGATAATGACCCTAAACATGTGGCCAAATCTGCTCAAAAATGGTTCACAAGGCAAAAAATCAAGCTCCTCTCATGGCGATTTCAGTCCCCAGACCTCATCCCAATAGAAAACCAGTGGGGAGAGTGCATAGGAGAAGACCCAGGACTTTGGACGATTTAGAGAGTTTGTGCAAATAGGAATTGTCAAAGATCCCTCTTTCTGTATTCTCCCATCTTGTGAAGAGTTATATGAGAAGATTAAGTGCTGTTTTTTTGGCAAAAGGAGGCTGTACAAAGTATTAACACCAGGGGTGCCAATAATTGTGGCACACATGATTTCATTCAAAATTTTTCATGATTTCATTCTCCTGGAAAGAAGAATTCGGCCAATAGTCGAACCTCGGATCCAAGAGGAACAATGCGGTTTTCGTCTTGGCCGTGGAACACTGGACCAACTTTATACCCTTCATAGAGTGCTTGAGGGTTCATGGGAGTATGCCCAACCAGTCCACATGTGTTTTGTGGATCTGGAGAAGGCATTTGATCGTGTCCCTCGTGGTATTCTGTGGGGGGTGCTTCGGGAGTATGGAATCCGGGGCCCTTTGATAAGGGCTCTCCGGTCCCTGTATGATCGGAGCAGGAGTTTGGTTCGCATTGCCGGTAGTAAGTCAGACCTGTTTCCGGTGCATGTTGGACTCCGACAGGGCTGCCTCTTGTCACCGGTCCTGCTCATAATCTTTATGGACAGGATTTCAAGGCAGAGCCAAGGGTCAGAGGGAGTCCTGTTTGGAGACCATAGGATTTCATCTCTGCTATTTGCAGATGATGATGTCCTTTTGGCATCTTCAAACCAGGACCTTCAGCATGCACTGGGGCGGTTTGCAGCTGAGTTTGAAGCAGCTGGGATGAGAATCAGCACCTCTAAATTCGAGGCCATGATTCTCGACCGGAAAAGGGTAGCTTGCCCTCTCCAGGTGGGTGGAGAAGTCTTGCCTCAAGTGGAGGAGTTCAAGTATCTCGGGATCTTGTTCACGAGTGAGGGAAGAATGGAGCGTGAGATTGACAGACGGATTGGTGCAGCCTCCGCAATAATGCGGTCGCTGCAGCGGTCCGTTGTGGTGAAGAAGGAGCTGAGCGAAAAGGCAAAGGTCTCGATTTACCGGTCAATCTACGTTCCTACTCTCACCTATGGTCATGAGCTCTGGGTAATGACCGAAAGAACATGATCGCGGATACAAGCGGCTGAAATGAGTTTCCTCCGCAGAGTGGGTGGGCGCTCCCTTAGAGATAGGGTGAGAAGCTCGGTCACTCGGGAGGAGCTCGGAGTAGAACCGCTGCTCCTCCACATCAAGAGGAGCCAGCTGAGGTGGCTCGGGCATCTGTTTCGGATGCCCCCTGGACGCCTCCCTAGGGAGGTGTTCCAGGCATGTCCCCCCGGGAGGAGGCCCCGGGGAAGACACAGGACACGTTGGAGAGACTATGTCTCTCAACCTCAACTTGCCTGGGAACGTCTCGGTGTTCCACCCGAGGAGCTGGCTGAGGTGTCTAGGGAGAGGGAGGTTTGGGTTTCCCTGCTCAGACTGCTACCTCCACGACCCGGCCCCGGATAAAGGGGTAGATAATGGATGGATGGATGGATGGATGATTTCATTCAAAAGATTTATTTCTTAATGTGTGATTTTTTTCCCCGCCAAATAAAGGCACTTGAATTAAAGCTTAGATTTTTTCTCTTTTCTTGCATTGTTGTCCTATATTATAAAAAAAATAATTTATTAGAAGCCAAAGAAAACTTCTTAACCAGGGGTGCCAATAATTATGGAGGGCACTGTGTGGTGTATATATATATATATATATATATATATATATATCATACACTGATCAGTCATAACAATAAAACCATCTCCCTGCATCTACACTCGTGCATTTTATAAGCTCCCTTTCGTACCACATCGTTCTACATTTACAGACTGTAGTCCATCTGTTTCTCTGCACACTTGGTTAGTGAACCTATTTTCAGGTTGGCATAAGCAATAATTTGAAATGATTTGTTTACCTCTCCCAAAGCAGGGCAGGTTGGAGCTACCCCTGCATTTCTTCTGACTGGCCTCTGCTGAGAGAGAGCATGTGAGAGGATGCTCACACTTCTTGCCTGTCCAGCCCTCTTTGCAGTCACACCTCCCACAGTTACACTGGCCATGACCTTCAGAAATGGGGAGGAAAAAAACACAGTGCAGGATTTAGTATCCTCAAAGGATGACGGATCAGCTTAAAATGTGCCTGAAGCTGCTGTGGAGACTGGCACAGATTATCCCACCGTGTGTGGGTGTGTTTGTGTGTTTCTGTATGCATGGGCGTGTGTGTGTTTTTGAAAACAATCATGGCTCAAACACAACACTAAGGCAAAGCTCCAATGGTCTATGTATGAAAAAACAGTTTTCTGAAACTGTTCCTTTCAGCTTGTGCAAAATTTCCATTCCAACCAGCACACACAGTTCTGGCCACTGAGTTATTCCTCAATATTAGAAACAGATGTCCGTGTGTGTTTCATGTTTGCCTTATGTTCGTGAGCTCAGACTAATCCAGCAGGTCTGTGTTTACTAAAGGAGGAATACGGGTGGGGGAATGCCATGTGGACACCATACAGTTCCACCCAGAATACTCCAGCCAAGTTAGCATTTCCATCACTGGACTACATGATGAGAGTTGGCTAGATAAAGGGGTGTGTCTGTTTAGTCCAAACTATATCACCGTTATCTAAACCATGTTGTGCATCAAGACAATTATGCAATGGTAACATATGGTTTTCTGGTCAAAATATAACATCCAGAATTACACTAGATCATATAAGATAACATGTCAAACATGACAACTGAAGTAACAGTTGGGTGGATTACACAATATTTAAACCCTTAGTTTAATTACCAAGCAACCCTATTCTTCAATTCAGGCTTTAATATGGATACTATTGTTTTAATCTATGCAACGCATACTTTTTTCCCCCATTGTTTAGACATACATAGTGGTAATTGGTCGAGTATATGTTTGCATTACATGTTGTTAATGTTGTAGTCAAGACTGTTAGAGCTGATTCAGAATGGGATACATTGAGTGTGAGTCAAGACTACACCTACATTGTTTGGTCCGCGCGAAAATGGCAAGTGTGAAAGAGGCCATGAACCAAAGGAGCACCAAAAGAGGCGGTCTCTGTCCAAACCTACTGAACCATGGTCCGGTTTGTGTGCAGTGTAGAAACACTTTTCTAGAAGGTTCGGACTTTCAGACCAAACACAGGAAGTTGACGCAGGCGGTAACATTCAACAACAGAATAAGAAAAATAAACGGAACAGCTGCAAAAATTCGCAGTGGTATCACATCACATCATAAAAAGTCACAAAAATACTGAAACGTGCAGCTTATTTTTTAAACTAAAGAAACTGCGGCAGCGGTAAATAAAAGTATATAAAAGTATTTAAACGGATCAGTGTCGAGTGTAGGAAGACGAACACCACGTAAGTGATGACGACAGCGCTTGGGTGTGTCATAATAAAAGTCTTTGGTTTGCTTGTAAATATGCAGTGTGAACATAAACCTAACCGGACCAAATGTATACAAAGTAATAAACATGCGAACCTTGGTTCAGACCATGGTCCAGACCTTCAGGTGTGAAAGCACCAAAACTTTTAGTAGTTGAGTCTAGTCAAGACTCACATCAGATTAAGATAAGATTTTTCCATCATAGAAAAATAAAAATGAATAACAATAATAACAAAAACAGTTAGTGTGTAATTCATTGCATGAATATATCATAATATATACTAATAAATAATATTAAATGTCACTTTGTATTTTATAAAATATAACATTAAATAATATATAGTGTAAAATGATTTACTATTATTATATTGTAGTCTTAGCCAAACTCAGGTAATGTAACTTTTGGAAGCAAATGATGGTGATTATTCTGATGTAATTGATTCAGCTAGTCCACTTCACCGTGAAGTTGAGGCAATCAAGAGACCAAATAAGGTCAAGATCAAAATGAGACCAAGACTGCTTGTTTATGGTCTTGAGACTGAGACCAGTCTCGAATATTCTAACACTACACATTAGCCACATTACCCTTAAATCCAGTAAAAAAACAACACATCAAACATGCCTTGACTGACTGACAACTATTATTGCTATTGTCATGCTAATTTCATGATGATACGTAAACTATCATTACAAGCAAACTATAGCAAATGCAGGGCTGAGAAAAAGGTAAAGAAGTGGATACAATTATTTCTTTACCAGAGCAGAAATCATCAGAATATCTGTCATATGTTGCATGGCAGCTCCTCTCATCGCACTCGCAGGTGTCTCCATGGATGTCACCCCAGTCCCCCGATGGGTCTACATCATAACAGGTACATTCTCCACATACACATGTTCCTAACAAGACAAATGGTAGATGAAAATAAGCTTTAGGTTGTGCTGCTTAAGCAACCCTACCAGACTGGTAATAAACACTTTCCATATGGTAAGATCAAGTGTAAATAGATGTAAGTAATGAACATATGAATAATAATTATTTAGAAAGTACATTCAAGGTACTTTCCATTAAACCACCATCTCAGGTCAAGCCTACCACATTACAGCAGTTTTAAACTGGGTTGTTTCATATACTACTAGTTACTTAAAGTTGAAGTATTGTGTTTCACAGTGGGAAAGCAATGGGATTGTGTAAGTGTAACAATGTGATTATGTACAAAAACTTAAAAAATCCAGCACTAGACAAAGAAGTACATAGTGTACAGTCTAAGAATATAGTGCAGAGTGCCTGAATCGACATCCCAGGGATTGTTTCAGAACATTCTTTGGACTCCAAGCCCAGAGTATGCTTTGTGCTTACATGATGCTTTAACTGAAGGGCTGTTGAAGTAGAGAGGTAACGTCCCCCAGGCTACTGAATCCTCTGGAGCAGCTCCAGCTGACAGTAAATGGAGCATGCATGGAGAGAGCCTGATGAGGAACCTCCTCTCAGACTCAGCTCATCAGGCACTGGGTTGCAGAGCCAAGGGAAGCACCTCCACTCGGACTTGCCTGAGCTAGGCCAGCAGCTGAACAGACCCGCTGCTGGAAATCCCATTTTCTCTTATCTGCTCCAGTGTGGGAAAAGCACACGGGGAGCCATGCCAACTGGCAGCCTCCACACACTACTGCTACTGCCACCAGGCCCAGACCTGCCACATGCCAGACCTGTATGAGGCTCACATCTTTTGCCTCTTAAAAGAGTTTGCTTTGCTTTATATATCATTGCTGTCATATGAAAACTACAATCTGGATATTGTTTTAGAGAAATGGTAAATGAGCATATATGGTTACATGTTTATACTCAGATCAATGTTTATATTATATTAACCCCTTAAACCCAAATGTGGCTCAGAGTTATTGAATAACATAATAAGGAAAGCAAAAAAAAACATTACATTTTCCTCTTAAGTCAGATGTAGTCAATTAGTCATAGCATGTTTGGAGTCCAAACTTTCCTTAGGTTGAGAGTTCTGTTCATGAACTCTTTTCTCTACTAAAGAAGTCAAACATACTTTTGCTGATCTGGGATGCACGGAAAACTAGGTACATTTGATTCTTTTAAGGTTTATAACTCAACAGTACACCTACAGTTTAAGGGCTTAATAACTTTTATTACTATCTGCATTTGACTGTAAAACTGAGAGCTCATAATACATAAAAGAACAATGTCTGTCATTTTGGTGTCACTTTTATATTGTTTTATCTTTTCATTGCAGCTCTTTCAGCTTTTACATCTCATATCCAAGCATGTATAATTGTTTAAAATGGATGTTAATGTGAGGCTTTGGACACTTATGTTTCCCATTTGAAGGGCAAGCTATTTGTGGACTTGAGAGGTTGACTGGCTAAATGTGAAAGTAACGTTGGCATTTAACAAGATAGCAGTGATCCACTGAATGCAGTCAATTGCAAAGCAGAATGGGTAATTGAAGGCTGAAAATGGAATACATAACACAGAAGAGGATGGAGAGCAGTGAAATGCTTCTATTTTGCCGTGCACACTGGAACAAACAAACGTGTTCTCTCTTGAAGAGCAATGCCACCTTCATCCCATTTCACTTTGGTCTGCTTAAAGCATTGTGGGAGCTCCCAACAGTTTTAGAAGCTCTGTTCTTTAAAGCAAGGAGTCTGCACTCGGCATCCTGATCCACCTGAGTACAACTGAGTTGGAGGTGTATTCAAACCAGTCTCAGAAAAGTCATAAGATGCAGGCTAGAAAAGAGAAGCAAAGTTTCAACTGTTGCTGCTACTTTTGTGCTAAATATAATTTGGGGTAAAGTTTTATTTCAAAATCTTATCCAGCAAAAATATATTTGTGTACCATACCAACTATTCCTATTCAAGGACCACTAAAACTGTAGCATTTGTTCTGTATATTGAAATTATTATGTTACAGGTTCCCCTTTTTCATGTATTTTACACATCTGTGCAGTGAAACACACACAATGGTGAACACACTAGGCTGTGAGAACATGTGCCTGAAACAGTGGGCAGCCCTATCCATAGTGCACGGTGAGCAGTTGGGCGTTAGGTGCATTGCACTTCAGTGATAACCTGCTCAGGGATTAAACAGCAACCTTCCGGTCACAAGACCAGATCCCTAACCACCAGAAATGTCACATTTCTTATGACTATAATATTATTTTAGTGGCACAGCCAGTAAACTTGAATGACAGAAAAAGATGTTTACATACTTTTTCCACATATTGCAGATGTAGCTGAATAGCCAAGACAGGTCCAAAACTCCAAATTGTACTTCTTTAGTTTAGAACTGGAGCTGCATAGCTAATATTACTAACAAACAACAAATTCCAAAGTCATCCAAATAGCCCAGTTATTTCCATGACAGTACATTACCAAAAGATCTGTAAACCTACTCTTAAAGATGAGTTAATGTCAATTAAGTGAATGAGGACACAACAGGACTTACTTTGAACTACAAAAATGAATAAAACTTCACTAATATAAGCAAATTGCATAATATGTTTGTTTTTTTTTCAACTTGCAGTCAGTCATACTGTGTCCTGAACAGGGTTGTAAGAAACTCTTGTAAGTGTGAATAATGCAGTAATGCTTTGTTATATTATATCAGTTCTTAAAACTCAGTATTAAGAGTTCAGGGTTTGGATGACTTTAGTATTAATCTACAATGCAGACAATTTTTATGTCAGCATCAGTTCTAAATAAATGTTGAATCAACTTTTAAACTAATCAACTACATTTGAGATATGCCTATATTATTCTGGACTGAATCATACTTTTAAGAGGGGTGTGTCCTTTTGCTAGAACTGAGCTTGTGAATTTGGTTAAAGTTTAGATTTGTTTGGCAGTTCAGTCCTGGGTGTTTGCTAGTTCATCTACAGTATATATAGATTCAAGCTGTTTTCACATTCAACTACCCTACGACCTCCTTGCAAATGTGTCTGAAAAAATACACTGGCCACAGTCATCTTGTTGGCTTTGCTTCTTGCTTCCAGATCGTTTGCCTGTACGATAAAAGAGATTGAGACAGTGGGAAGGAATTGGCACTGACTAACACTGGAGAGATAGCTGGGCAAGAATACAGAAAAGAATTGGACTATTTGTTACACTTCAGTAGATTCAGAAATATGTTATATATTTGTACTGAAAGGTTCTACTGAAATTTCAGTCCCAGCTGGGCTTCCATGCAAAGCCTTGAATTTGTATTTGAATCAACGTTTGACTCATGTGAAAGTCTTTTAGAGGTCATAATCATTATAACATGTATTATTTTTATTCTATTTTCTTATTTTTATAATTTTGCTACCTCCCAACCAGTTGGCATACTCTGCACTTTAATATGATTGCATTATTCTGTTGTAGCCTTGCTCTTAGTACTGTACATGTGTGTATATATGGTATATGTATGTATTGATGTTTAAGTTGCTGCACTAGTGTAAGTTATATTGTCTATTTCTTTCGTCTTTGCATTGGGCTTG
The DNA here is from genome assembly GCA_036984385.1 of Crenuchus spilurus. Taxonomy (NCBI): domain Eukaryota; kingdom Metazoa; phylum Chordata; class Actinopteri; order Characiformes; family Crenuchidae; genus Crenuchus; species Crenuchus spilurus. The sequence continues at coordinate 46,429 of BRDA01012231.1, read as the reverse complement.
CATGTGGAAATGTATTTTAGTCGATAAAGTCTGGTTCTGATCCTGATTCTGATCATTCCTGCTGGAAATAGCATTCTTGCAGTGTATCACCATGTTTATGCTCAGATGTTATTTTGCATTGTCTTCTTAAAGAATAGAGTTTTTGAATGAGCAAGGACCTTTCCTCCCTTGCCATCTGAATGAGCTGACCTCCTGCCCACTCCTTGCTGCTTGCTTAAATCTGCTTGCTCAAATCTAGCTATTTTAGCTGGCAGGGATATACCTGCAGCTCTGAGAAAGAAAGAGAGCGAGTGCTTCCCTACTAAAACTGCAACACAATTTCACTGATTAGTAAGGCGCCACAGGCATTACATAAACCCTGCTTATAACATTTTGCAGAAGAATGCCTGTCAGAATCCATTTGGAATGGCTGTCAGGATCCAGAATACTCCAGAGGTGAAACAATAAATCTACACAGATGAGAAAAAAGTGTTTGCAGATTTTTACCCTTTATGAACGTGTGGTATGATTATTTGTTCAGTAATGGAGGAAATTCTGGGCTGTATTTCTTGTTAGTATTTTTGTGCTATTTTTTTTTTGCCATCCGTTATCGACCAGAGTAGGATGGGTTCCCCTATTGAGTTGGTTCCTCTCAAGGTTTCTTAGGGAATTTTGCTACTTTTGCCCCTGGTTTGCTCATGGGGGCTTTGACCTAAATTCTTTTCTGTAAAGCTGATTTTACAAAAAGTTGTAATAAAAATCAGTAACAGTAAAATGCATAAAATATCATAAAGACATTATTCCCTCTGATGCCAAAGATATTCAAGCCAATGATTATCACACCATAGCAAAACATAAAACAGACAAACTCACATACATTATGTTTGCTTTTTTACCCAAAAAATCATCAATAACTTTAATACTAATGAAGATGTGGTGAAGAAATTTGGACTAAATATACCTCAGTGTCTATGAAAAAGATTTATGATATAAAGTGTGCTGAAAAAGTCCTGCATGCATTTTTTTTTCTCCTGATCTAGCGGTGATGTGGTCTGCATAGAGATGTGCTGTTTTTGGCAGCTTTGCTTTTCCATGGCCTCTTCTGAATAGTTTTTTATCTAGCACGTTGGCACCATGAACACTCCTCCTGTACAGTGTACTGATACATTATGCACAGATTGTTGCCCAATTTGCATTGTGAAATAACCAATGTCCTGGGTAACTGAGGGCTTTAATGTCACACTGCAGTGGTAGGAGACTGATGGAGATGGCTGGACAGACACCAGCTTCCACTCTGACAGCTTTCAGAAATTAACACCCGTCTACCCACATTTGATTGCATGGCAATCAAATTTCATCACCATATTGTAATTAGCATTGAAGTTATTCACAGTTGTTAGAGTAAATAAACAAATGAGACACCCTGTACTTAACAATGTAAGAGAAGTACATCATATTTTGATCAGGCATCATATGACTCTATAATTTGCTTAATGCAGACCAGTCTTGTACCCATATCTGATGACACTTACAGGCTGTGTGCATTATACACTTGAACACATCAGAAATGTAGCTTTGTGATCAAGCTTAGACTCATACCACTTACCAAATTCTTCACTTGTGTGCTGTAATCAATTTCAAAGTGACTTCCTGGAAGATTCTTTTTTCCCCATTCCATCCTTTTTCCTTACTTTTCTACTCTGCTCCCAGTGATAGCCTGGGAACGAAGCCAAAAGGTGTCCCGCTCCCATCTATACTTGTCAGTTGAAGTTACTTATGCTGTAAGAGGTTGGAATGAGGCACTGAGCCATGCACAACCCATGCAGCTTCTCTCAGAGGAAACCCCTCTATTGTAACCCTGCAACAACAGTGCAGAATCATTGCAGTAGCACTTCTGTTAGCCACCTTATCAGGATGAGGATGGTGGAAGACATGTTGCTTGAGAAAACACACCTCTGTTGCTGCAGACCTTGCCATCTGGAGACTTGCATCTCCGCTTGCTTTCCCATGGGCTGATGTCACACTGTAATTCACATTTATCTCCATGCCAACCGGCCGAGCAGTAACAGTTTCCACAGTAACACGTTCCGTGGCCTGTAACCAAAAATGGCAGGAGAGAGAACAGACAACAGTCGAATGTGTTGAGTTGCACAACTCTATTGCCTTATCTCTCATCACCACTGAAAAAATATGGCTGTGGCATTCTGCTCGCTGGCCAGTCGTTTAAATGCAATTATAGGGGCCACATTCAGACTCTATTAATTGAAGCCTTCACAAAAAATTAATGATTTTACTTCCCATAACGCCCTAGTAGCAAAAGATATAATGTACATTTCTCAAATTAAATTATAGGATGGCTAATTAAATGGGACTGGCTAGAAGTGCAGTGTAAGGTGTCCATCTCTTTGAGGTAAGAGAGTATGTTAATCTCTATTTCATAACAATTAACCTTGGCAAAAATGTGCAGTGCTGTCCTCATAAAGAATTAACTTTTTTACTAAAGAAAATAGCACACAATAGTATCAACCTTCTGCTGTAAGGTTGAATTGTTAATTCTGGTCACATTAGATGGCATTACACTTGGAAATGTGTATATTATTTATTTGATTCCTTCAAATCATCACAGAAGACATCAAAACACGTTTATTTATGCTTTATACATTGTAGTGGAGGGACAGAAATAGCCCTGACACACCTCCCAAGTCTGTGAGTTTTAAATGTAACACTTTTTCAGTGTGTGTATATGGTGCTACATCAAAAATTAGAATAAGCTAACGTGAAAAAGTTAACTTGTGTTCATAACTTCAGTCAAAAATGTGAACTGTCATTTTAGATTCATCAAGGTTTTGTTACTTTACTGTTGATCAGTATGATTTACAGCTCATGAAAATTTCAAATTCTTATAATTAAATTTTTCATTTGAGTAAATTACTATTCAAGCAGTATCAACATTAAAACAAAACAAAAAAAATCACATGAAGTGAAATATGTCACTTCATGTTTAATGAATATAAAATATATGATTATCTTTTTGAATTAAATTATCAACACAAATGATATTCAATATTTTGGAGATTAGTTATTCAGTTATTTAAAAAATAACTAATATTAGAATACAAATACAATGAACACAATCAGTAATGATTTTATGTGTGTGAATGTGCTAGTTTAACCCTTTCAAAAATCTCTCATCAAGGCTGCATTATTTGTAGTTACTATCCAACACCTGGTTTGGTTAATCAGTATGTCATTATTTTAAATCAGGTTTGCTGCTGATGGATTTGAACAAATCCATTAAATGGCTGGGAATACCGAGGATAATGTATGGAAAAATACATTAAATTCATGTTAAATGTCACTGTATTTACTTTGTATCACTGTTATTATTATCAAGCTGCTCTTAAACAGTGTAATTAGTTGCTTAAAACCTTTGGACAGTACTGTAGGTCTACAGCAGTTTGAGTTCAATTTACAGTTTATGAAAGTATTTGCATTTCTTTCAACACTTTAACAAAACTCAGTGTCAGATCTTTCTTTCATGATCAAAAAGTGTTCACAGTACTGTGTTAATTTCTTTGGAATGGACTGGAATTGTATGCTCATTAACAGGTGTTAACTGTACACTGATCTCTGCACTTAGGTTAAAGACACTTGTTTTCATTATTTATACTGTAAATATCAGCCAGATCTACAATGAAAAATTACACATTTTAAAAACAAACAAATTAATTTAAACATAAAACACCATCAATAAAATGTAAAAAAAAACATAATGAGATTTACGTTAGGCTAACTTTAGTTGAAACAATAAAAGCTATTTTAAACTAACAAAATATAAGGAATTTTATTATGTTTGTGAGGGTGAAGGCTGTCTGCCACACATGACCCCAACCATCACAACTTTTCAAAAATTCAAAAACACTTTTAGTCTGTTAAATGAGTATGATAATATGATATACCTGATACACTATACTGTACTATGTATACTATTAGTACAATGCTGTGTACATACATATTTGTTATTGATTTTAATCAGTGCATTTTCAAAAGCACATTAATATTCAACCATCTGCACCAAATTCTTTTCCATGCACATCGAGTGAGTCAGGATTTAAAAATAATCTCCACAAGTGTATTGCCTTCTGATGTGACCAGAATTATACATCCAATTTTACAGGACAAAATAAAATCTTGAAGTATAATTTACAGACGCTATAAAACCTAATATGGTTTCATGCTGTGGTATTACTGAAGTCATAGTCTTGGAAAGGAGAAGTAAGTAAGTAAGGCATACCTCCACACATCTCTCCTGAGTCCTCGTCTATGCACTGGCTGTCATCACATTCACAGTGGTGTCCACTGATGAGGCCTTTGCCATCAGGGTTGTGGCACATGCAGCTGCCGCAGTGGCAAGATCCTGGGCATCAGAGACATCAGTCAGCCAGATTCACCAGAGACATACTGTACTACACAACACCCAACCTACTTGTATGGTCATATACAGGTATACATAAAAAAATAGAATATAATGAAAAAGTTCATTTTTGTTCAAACTTTTATTCAAAAATGTAAACTGTCAAATTTTATATTCATTGCTCTTACTGTATTTTGTGTTAATATTGATCAGATAGGCTTATAGCTCATGAGTTGGCTGCCCAATCAAGCAAAGTAATTTAGCAAAAAATGTGGTAGTAGTTTTGAACTGTGGATAGGTGCTATTGGAAAAGGAAATCAGATCTGCATAAATCTTGTCAACAGATGGAAGCATGAAGTGCTTTAAAATCTCCTGGTAGACAGTTATGCTGACTTTGGACTTGATAAAACATTATGGACCAACACCTGCAGATGACGTGGCACCCCAAAACATCTGTGACTGACTGCAGACTGTGGAAACTTCACATTGGACTTTTTTGACTGTAGTACCTTGATTTCCAAATGGAATGCAGTATTTACTTTTATCTAAAAAGAGAAGTATCAGCCACTGAGCAACAATCCACCTGTCTCCGGTTCAGGAGTTGTTTGATATTAGAAATACAGCAGTTATAGTCTGAGAGATACTGTATGCCTGTTATATAGCTGTACTTATAGGTTTACAATTACTGACTGCAGCCCATCTGTTGCCACACAGTTTGTCCTCAGGCAAATCAGAAATGTTGTAGTTCAAACGTAAACTATTTCTACACTTACACAATTTGTTGGAACACCTTGTCCAGTGAAGACTACCTCAAGGACAAGTTGTGTTTGTCTACCATTAGTGACCATAGGATCATTGCTGGCTATTTTGGTGGAGGGTTCTCAGCTATCAGTGACACCTCAGCAATGCTACTGTATCATACACAACTGCACCAACACAACATAAACTTACAGTACTGCTGTGCTGAGAATTACCATTCAAATAATATCCAGTATTTTGGATAAAGAGGATGTTATTACCTTTTAGTTTTTAAATATAGTTCTATTTAAAACAGCAAAGACAAATGAAAGGTCTAAAAATGATAAAGCATACAAAACAATACTGGGCTTCAATTTTCATAGTTTTAATTTCAGTGCATTACCAGGTGTAAGTATATTTAAACTCACTCCACCAATATGAAATAATACAAATACACAAACATAAACACCAGTAAAACACAGATACAGACTCCAACACTGTGCACATGTGTCAGCCAGATGGCTTCTCACATCTCCACAGCATCATGGCCTCAGGCAAATGTAAGGGTCAGGGTCAGGGGTTGTGGACAAGGTCATTCTGATTAAAGACAGGAGTTTACTAGGCTTGCTGGTTCATACAATGTGCCCACATCCATTAATACAATTTTTGCAGTCTCTAAAATAACCTGTTTGGGGAACAGTCCAGTAATGGGAACATAGAGCTTGCCTCTGAATCTGTTTTTTTCCAGCAGGCTAGCAATTTAATTTGTATGTGTGTACACACACACACACACACACACACACACACACACACACAATATGAACTGGGTGAATGAAAGATGTAAGGATGAAATCTCACCTGCATTGGAGCACACCACTCCCTGAGCATTGCGACACAGTTCCTTACTCTCTCTGCTGGAGAGTTTGCAATTCTCCTGGTACTGACAGGCATCTCCAAACCAGTCGTCATCACAAATGCACTTACCACAGTCACATATGCCTTGACCTATAATAACAAAGACCACATGCACAAAAAGATACCTTATGGTTATTGATTTTATTGAGACCAAAGTTCTTTTTCAAAATGCAGGTGCAATATGGTCACTCAATGTGAAAACAATAAATGCCTCGTTGGTGAATGACCCTCAGTGGTGGTAGACATAAACTCAATAAGAGAATGATTTTATGATTAGTTTCAGATTTGTAAAGCATTCAGCGCAAGGGTGAAGGGCAGTCTGATGTACAAGTCATTCAATACCTACACCTGCATGCCTCACTAGGTCAACTGATTAGTGTACACAGTAAATCTGCCAGTTTTAAATCAACACTATTAGAGTTAAATTAACACTGAGAGTTTTTAACACTGGCAGATTCACTGTATATGAACTTTATGTGTGCAACACTCAATCCACTAAGGCAACTATTTTGTAGATAGCTGACAAGCATCTAAGTCATACCCTCTGAAAACAGTAATTTAGGTAAACATGCATTGTCCCTGTTGATTATGAACATTTTCATTCTTTAATCTATTGATAAAGACATTGACTTATCATTGTGCAATGGGAACTAACTTTTCATTCACTGGAGCAGGTTGATAGTGGTTATAGGTGCAGTTTTTTTCAGTCAACCCAAGATGTTTTTTTTTTATTATTACTTTTTTGAATTTGACTTTATTTTTGCCAATTCATCCCTGAAACCAGGCTCACAGTCAGTGGATGGACAGTTGTTCTGAATTGAATGTCCAGAATGTCCAGATTGCCAGTTCACCACTAGTCCTAATCTTAACCTCAACTCAACAACAAAACGTAAACAGCATGTCTATAACAGTGTGTTGAGTAGGTTGAGATTATCTGTATTAAAAGTGTTGACATTCCAAATTTGAAAAACAATTGAATTCAGTAGATGAAAACAAAAAGGGATCCATTAAAAGGTTCACTGGCACACAAGAAAGAGGTGTTAAGGTAAAGCCAAGCAGCCCTATTCATGTGAAGCCTGCATGGTTGTGCAATTGCACAACCAGGGCCATGCTAATGTGCTATGCCATGCCTGATAGCATGAAGTAATTTAGTGATAGGCAGAAAAGCCTCCTCAGTTTTATAATTTATTATGCAATTCAACACTGCTGAAAAAAGACAAACTGATGGTCAAAAATGTCACAGTCTCTCCAGGCTAGCTCCCATTGAACATGTGACTCATTCTCCTTTGGCACATTTGCTTTAAAATGAGAGCAATTTTTAAAAAATCTCTCTCTTCTTCTCATAAAAGACGAACACTATTTTCAATTTGTTATAATAGCCTGCTTATTATTCATAATTCTAACAGTTCCTATGAAAATGATTTTTGACAACGTCTGCATTATGAATTCATTTTATCAGATTCTTTATTCAGAATCTGTAGTGCCATCTTCAATCACTCCATATACTAATCCATCAGGTAAATCTGATGTCCTCTTAAAGGGCCATCCATCAGTCTTTAACAATAGCCTTGTTCTGTTGCTGTACTCATTACTGGAGTGCCCTAGCTGCTTGTCACAATCATTCAGTGTTTTATGGGTACTCCAAGTAAAGGCAAGAATTATGCTAATGCCAAAGGGAGGACCATCTATCCTGTGCTTTATAAATGAAAAAAACTAATTACTGTTCAAAATGTTAAGACACAGAGTGAATGTTTTATACATTTAGGCTTATTTATATTAATGGTGAACTAAGTAATAAAGGAACACTCTTTCAGAGATGCATCAGGAATTCAAATTATGCTTATAATCCCGACTACTGTGTCAGGAACTTCTATTCTATGTTATCTAATGCTAAACTTGACAGTGGGGCACAGTGCAGCCTTAGAAACTGGGGAAGCATTGGATGTCATGCAAATGTGCAGGCTGTAAGGTTTCCAAAGTAGCACATAAAGTACACATTGAAACTGTAGCAATGAGCATGCATTAACAGTGCCAGTGAGGCTAGATATATAGCCTTAGTCAGCAGGGAGGCTAGTGTAGAGATTAGATGATAGGTCTGTGAGCTGAGCTTGGAGGGTGGTGGATCTGGAATGCCAGACCTCACTGTTGAGCCTTCTGTAGATGTTGTGGCCTTAATTCAGTGACGCTGATAAAATGAGGTGCCTAACAAATGACCCTTGTGAATATCTTGGCAGAATATCATTGGCAGTTTGGAGATGTGGCAATATGGTTGAAATGAAATGGACTGGGCCTTATGTGTAACATCAATGATTAAGAACAGGATTTTTGTCATCTTATCCTGTATAATTTTACCTTTACTCTATCCTAGCTAAAAATGTACATCAGAATATTTACAATTGACAATTTTCTTAATGTTTCTAGAATGTCTTCTTGGAAGAATGTCTCTCCCCTCTTTAAAAAAAAGGAAAATAAATAAAAATAATATCAGACATAATACATTTTATGAACTTTTTTTGCTAAAACTGCACTTTAATCAAATATATATTACATTATTAAAAAGCTCCATTATCAGTACTTTCACTGAACGTTCCCTGTTAACTAGGACATTGCAACATGGCAAAAAAATATTTTAAGGTAGATAACCAATCATGAGCATTTCATTTTTTTAACAAAGGCAGTAGAGAAGACAACACAAACACAGAAACAGCCGTCATTATGGTCCACACAATGCCAGAGATTTAACATCTTTTCTGTTTTGTGTTATACTCCCACTGTCTTCATATACTCTCTCTGGCATCGTTCATGCCAGGTACTGATGCTGCAAGCACAGTCAATCGCCTTGACATATTAATTTGGCACCCACTCACTGCTAGAAGGAAGAGTGTTGGCCTCGCTGTCCGCCATGTACACACTCCTGTTCCTCGGGGGCTGTAATTTACCCACTGGCCCCTTGGGAGCCAAGCCTGTCTGGGTGCAGTTTGGGTATGCTAAGACAGCAGTGCTACGCCCCTGGACCAGATGACTCACCCAGAACAGCTGAGAACAGTATTAATAGACCATGCATCCTCGTCAGATAAATTGTAGATCAGTGAGTCATCTCAGATGCTAATGGCTGTTTTGCTATTCCAGTCTTTAGTTCTTCTTGACAACCACTGAATTTGTATAAGTGTGAGGAAATCAGATGAAAGCTTTATTGGTGCTACTTATAAACATTGATGCAGAGAAATATTAATGATTTGCTTGATAGTAAAACAAGAGTAGATAATAAAATCTCACCACAGGCAAGATTGTCTCAAGATTGGGACAGTATTACTGAAGGAAAAATTGATCTCAATGATCATTGATGCTCTCAATGTTGTTCCTTAAGAGTGCTCAAAATTGCTTATCCAGTCTTAGATTCACCAGGAAAATATGTTTTTAATGTTTTTTTGTACAGAAAAAAAAAATTGTTAAAACCCAAACTATAAATAATAATAATAAAAAAATATATAAAAATCTCAAATAATTTTAATTTTTAACTATTATAATGTTTAACTTTTCAAAGCACACATTACTCAAGCAAGAGCAGTGCATATTAACTGAAGAGCAACTTATATCCTCTTCTAGATTCAGTTTAGATATGATTTTATTCAACTAATGCCTCCAAATGATATTCCGATCTTAATATATTTGAAATTTTCATATGACAATGACTTCTGTCATAGCAATTATGCTCATGATTGGTATGTGCAGTAAATTAGATTGTTCTGATTAGCTATCTACACAAAGGATGATTGAATATGTGGATATTTTCTACATCACAGATTAATGTGTTATTCATATTCAATTATACCTTTACAGCAAATGAAAATGACACACTGCTGTGATGTTTTACCTGCAATATTCTTTTTTATTCATATCACTTCACTAGTAGTGAACAGCACTATTCCTGGCCCTTTAATAAGTAAAAAAGGAAAGAAATTTTGTCTGTATTGTAATTTGTCATCCTACGCAGGAGTTCATTATTTGATGAATGTTGGTTGAACTACAGTTATAAAACAAGGCAAATTTTAACCAGGCAATTACTCTGCTCTTGTTCTTCTCTTATTTTGTGTTGTGGAGCGTGAAATGATTGCGCCTTGTGCTGGGCTGTGCTGTGCTGTGAGTGAGGGGGAGACACCTGTCCAGAGCAATAACTCAGCCCAGCTCCACCAGACCTGCACCAAGCCTAAGCCAAAACATACACCAGTAATGAGGGGAGTTAGGGATGACGCTGTGTACTGTAAGTTTGCACTGTATTGTACTGCACTGCATAGCATTCATACTAAATGTAAAATTAATTACTACTCTGAAATCTAACACTACCATACAGTCGGGGATGATCATTATTCTATGGTGAGAAATTACATTTCTCATCTCACAATAATTAAGATATTATTAGAAGCACTACTTGACAGAAAAATAATAGTATGATGAAATATAGGTAAGTTGGAAAGAGATGTTCACACACACACACACACACACACACACACACACACACACAGAATTACAGAAGTAGACAATAAACTTTGTTCTCTTACTTCTAACACTAGTGCAGTAACATAAACATCAATACATACACTACAATACATACATACTCTCCCTCTCTCTCTCTCTCTCTCTCTCTCTCTCTTTTACACACACACAGACATACACACACACACACACACACACACACACATGCATGCACACACACTCTCTGTCTCTCTCTCTCTCACACACACATGCATTCTCTCTCTCTGTTTTTCTCTCTCTCTCACACAATATAGAAGTAGACAGTATAACTTACAAATATCATACACATACACACACACTCTCCCTCTCCCACGCACACACTCTCTCACTCACACAGACACAGACACAGACACACAGACACACAGACACACAGACACACACACACACACTATACAGAAGTAGACAATAGAGCTTACAAATACCACACACACACACACACACACTCTCTCTCTCTCTCACACAAACACACATACACACACACACAATTACACACACACACACACACACACTCACTCATACACACACATCTTTTGGGGCAGCCATGGCCTACTGGTAAGGATCTGGCCTTGTGAAGGTCAGAAAGTCACCGGTTCAATCCCCAGAGAGGACATGACTGAAGAGCCCTTGAGCAAGGCACCTAACCCCCTAACTGCTGGTGGTTTCAGGCATAAATTCTCACAGCTTAGTGTGTTCACTAGTGTGTGTGTGTGAGTGTGTGTGTGTGTGTGTGTGTGTTTCACTGCACAAATGGGTTAAATGCGGAGGTCAAATTCTGTTGTGTGCAATATCACATTGGCAAAAAGGTGAATCTTAATCTAAAACTCCATTGTATTGTAGTACAGTATTGCTTCACTGTAACCGCTAACTCTACTACTAGATATGTGTATTCCCTAAAGAAAATGCAGCGTGATTGTACAGCCCAAGAAACACCCATTTGGTTGCTACATCACTGCTTGGTGGTTCCTATGGTCTCTTATGTAGTTGCTAAGATGTTTGTACCCTCTTCTCTCAGTTGGTTGCTAAAGAATACTTAGATGGTTGACTCTTGTGTGGCAGTTGCTATGGCTTCCCTGGTCGTTGCTAAGAAATAAATAAAAAGTAGCTGCTATGATCCTTTAAAGTGTTTCTGAAGTAGTTGCTAAGGTGTTGCTAGTTGGTTGCTGTGGTTTCCCAGGTGGTTGCTACAATATGTTCCCTTAAGTTGGTGCAAAGGTTTATTTAGACAGATGCAATGGTCTCTGAAGTGGTTTATGAGGTGTACATACTGTAGGAGGTTGCCATGGTCCCCATAGCAACACATAAACAGTTGATATGTCTATGAAGTGGTTGCTAAGGTGTACCTGGACTGTTGATATGGTTTATAGCAATCAGATAACAATAGTTTTGCATGTTGTTTAGTAATGTTATACACACCACTGTTTGTCTAATCATTTGTATAGTTGTATATTTGCATTATTTATCTCTTCTAATACCATTGCTGGCTAACCATTTAGGTAAAATTAGATGTTCTGAATAAAAACAATCCATGCCATGGCTAGAAGGATCAAGAAGAATATCTGGAATCAATTTTGTTCACAACAGACTTACATTTGCTGGACAGCCTAGTGGGCATGACTGTATTTAAGCTCTGCTTAAGTTTCTATATAACTTGATGCTAATATTAGTATTTCAGCTTGTGAGCATATTCAAGCTCTGCTAAAGTTCTAATGTTAGCTTGATGCTGATGTTAGTCCTTCAGCTTGTGAACTTGTTCAAACTATGCTAAAGTTCCTATGTTAGCTATGTTAGCCATTTAATTATGTTAAGTTAGATGTGTTTGAGAAAAATGTAATACAGTGGTGTTTGAAAGTTTGTAAACCCTTTAGAATTTTCTATATTTCTGCATAAATATGACCTAAAACATCATCAGGTTTTCACACAACCCAGGTAAACAAATGAGACAAAAATATTGTACAGTACTTGGTTATTTCTTTTTGAGAAAAATTATCCAATAAAACATATTTGTGAGTAGCAAAAATATGTCAACCTTTGCTGCAGTATCTGGTGTGACACCCCCCCCCCCTTTGCAGCAATAAATGCAACTAAACATTTCCTGACATTTCAGAATTCTGATATGGTTCAGAATTCATTGTTCCATCAATAATAGCAAGCTGTCCTGGCCCAGATACTACCACCACCATGTTTCAGATGGAATAGGGTTCTTATGCTGGAATGAAGTGTTTTCCTTCTAAAGGAAAATGTCAGGACTTCTGTCCATGAACTGAATCTCAAGAGAAATTAGGTAATGAGGCAAGACGACGACCCAAAGCACAAAAGTCATTCTACCAAAGAATGGTTAAAGAACAGGTACCAGAAACATTTAGTTGCAGTTATTGTTGTAATGGGGAGTCACACCAGATACTGAAAACAAAGGTTCACATACTTTTGCAACTCACAAATATGCATATTGGATCATTTTCCAGAGTGATTTCTCTCTGCAAAATGCAAATAAATTTATATATTTTATACAATGTAATTTTCTGGATTTTCTTTTTTATATTTAATCTCTCCTACCCTTAAAATTATAGACTGTTAATATCTTTGTCAACAAGGGATCAAATAATTATTTCCTCCACTGTAGGTTTGTGTCTTTGCGCAAGATATTGTAACAGGAAGTAGTGTGAAGGCATAGCTACAGTGGTATTAATGCATTTGTCAAACATTTGTCAAAACCCTCTCACAACCATATTCAAACTCAGCTAAAGTTCCTTCATTAGGCTGTTGCTAGCATTATTAGTTTGAAGATTTGACCACTGAATTTTATCCATCTTTGCAGTGAAACACACACACACACACACACACACACACACACACACACACACACACACACACACTAGCAATGGGCAGCCCTATCCACGGCATCTGGGGAGCAGTTGGGGTTTAGGTGCCTTGCTCAAAAGTACTTAAGTCATGTCCTTTATGGGATCAAACCAGCAACCTTCCAGTCACAAGACCAGATCCCTAGCACCAGGCAATGGCTGCACCCTGGTCAAACTGCTAAAGTTCCTTTGTTAGCTTGATAGTAATGCTAGTACCCCAGCTTGTTGATGCTGATGGCACTGCTATTGAAAATTGTTGCGCAAAAGAGCATGAAACTAAGAAGAATGTACTTTTTTGCTAATGTAATGAAACCTTTCCACCTTGAATGACTCTGCAGTTATATTATAGAGCCAGTGCACAATTAAAGGGAACTCTGACCGTCAAGAATTAAAGGTCTCAATATTATGAACATGTCCAGTACTATTCAAACATACTATATTAACCAAACAAAATGCTTTATTTATTAATAAAAATAGACAAAATATTTTTTTCCTGGTAAGCTGCCATTTTATCTCTCTTGATAAATTGATTAAATAAAAAAAAAATATTATTTAAATCAACCAAATCTTGGTCTTCTTGGTGCTAGAAACATCTAGAATTCATTTTAAATAAAATGAACAAATATATGTCAAAATTTTACTAGAACTAAAACAATCACACATTTTTTCACTTCTACATTTATTAGCTCTGTTCCACATTGTCCTGTACTACAATTTCACATAATAATTTATTTCCGCACTAATAGCATCCCCTTGCAAACAATGTTATGCTAAACACAAGTGAACATATCAGTTATAAGTTATGTCTCAAAGACATATAATAAGAAGGGAATGTATTTTGGACTTTTGCTTCCTACTGCCAGAGACATAGAAAAGCTATGCATCTTATGGTGGAACCAGGGTAAAACTAGACTTGCCTAGTTACTTGTTTTGTGTATTTGCATTTAATCTATCAAAACATAGTGTTTTTACAACCAGAAACTTATTGCCAGAATAAATGGTTTAAAATAATGAGCGTAGGTGCAGATGTTTGCGTACTGCTATGTATATTCTACTTCTGTATATTGATAATAAGCACAGTATGCATGTTGAAATTATATTTGATGTTTAACACTGTATGCATGATTCATTGAACTATTCTCTTTATTACAAACTGTTAAGTTTCATTAGCTCCTGTAATATAAACTTACAGGAAAATATCCTTCAATGAAAGCCTAGAAGAGTCATTCATCATTCCACAAAAGTGATTAATACATTTTAATCCCACTGCACATTTATTTGTTGCTGCATAGGCACTTCTTTATGAGGAATTCTTGTTATTTACTTAAATGTTGGAAGAGTAACTTCATGTGACTTCTTTCACACCCACTGCAAGTACATCTGTTTTGTCTGCTAACCCCTGTAAGGACACCGTTTCTTTGTGCACTGTTGGCCTGTGCAGATACTTACCCAGAGGGCTTGTGACCTTTCATTGCAATTCAGAAAGCAACTTTGCCCTGCTGCTTTAGCTGCCCACACCATAAACTTCTCCCCTGCCGAAGCCCATATGCTAACTCACCTATAGCATAAACACTGTTGTTATCCCCCACCCTCTAGAAGAGCATGACATACCATCAGTGACACATTTACTCCTAGCATGTACAGAGAGTTAGTGTTCCACTCCAACAGAGATGCGATAAGGGCACCTTCCATCAACACAGTTATTATCATCTGTGGAAGGGCCACAAACTGTACTCAGTCTGAAAGGACATGCTATGTTTCTAAATTAAGCGTACCAGTCTTTGGACAATGCACACTGCCTTTGTGACAAAATTAAATCATTTTGTCTGTTAAATAGTATATGTTTAATATGTTTTACTATGTTACAGCTAACATACAAGGACAGGAATTTGTATTCACTCACATGAATGATTCTACAGAAATAATAAGAGTAGTATAGTAAACTACTTCTCTTCTGAATTCAGGTGTACACAAATAGCTCTGAATTCCACATGTAATGAAGCAATTCCAAAGCTGTAAAATGCTATAGCTTGCTAATAATGGTCCTAAGCAGCCCCAGTGTGTACTTAACAGATCAAACTGCTGCTGTCAAACACCAATTACAATTTCAGTCTCCTCACACATCTAACAACTCCAGAAGAAAGGCTTGAAGTTGCAGCCAGGTGTTATGTAATAGATATCTCTGATGTCTGCCTTTCAGAAAGACTCACAGAGCATTCATGAGTAGAACTATTGAACTCTAGCCTTTAGCAAAAAAGAAAAAAAAAAGAATACACACAAAAGCCTAAACTCCACTGGGACCAGAAAACATGGAACATTTCCATTTCCGTCTGACATTTTGACATATCCAAAAGAGCAAAGTCATCTTATGGCATGTCTACAACAAACTACAGACACAGCAGTTCCCTTTATGATATCACAAAGTCAAACTCTACACATGCAACTGCAGTTTTACCTCCTCATTAATCAGTGAAGCAAATACTGTCAAATGTAAACATCTCTAAATGATGTTATTGTATGTATATGTGACTATACTGTATATCTTCACAATTGTAATAATTTCTTTATCTCTTTAGCTATTTTATAATGCTCTGTCATATGTCACACTCACCCACCTCCAAGTCTTATATTACTGAGTTATGCAACAACATGGATACAATCTGCATTTTTCTTCACTTAAATGTTGTTCAAAATATTGAATTGTAAATCCAGCTAATTGAGCTGATTGTATATCGTTACATCCCTTGTATTACAATTAAAGTGATCCATAGCTTATATATGACTATATTACAGTATTTCAGTAACTAATTACAGTACTGTGCAAAAGTTACCATTAAATTACAAGTAAGCATAAATGTAGTAAATAGTCTGAATATTTTGTTTTCAGTAAAGTTGTTGATATGCAAGTTTAGAAGAATACAGCTAGAAGAACACAGGTTTGGTTCTTGACTTCTCAGAGTACTCCAGTCATTGCATGGATTTGGCCAACTCAATCTGCAGCACCTGAATTAATTTAATATATCAAAATATTAATTAGCTGCAGCAGCTATAGGACTTCCTCAAGAAGAGCATATTAATATGTTTAAACTAATAAATTCACACACAAAATCATTACATTATATTAATGTGTATCTGTATTTTTTAGAAAGATTGCTTCTAAGCTAATAAAACACTCAATGTCCAGATTCTTAGCTCTACATTTTACTTTCCTGTGCATTTTCCACAGTGCTGTATCTGACTAGTCTGTAATATTTACCAAAAATTGCAAGGCTAGCCACATTTTCCAGGCTTTTAGAGCCATCTGGTCCTTTTCCATGTTATAAATCCTGTCTCTGTACAATTCAATGTTTTCTTATTGTTCTGTTTTTAACTTCATTTAAAAATAATCTAACAACTTTAACATTGAAATATCCTAAATTGAAGAACTTGTTAGTATATCTGATATTTAGCTTGCTGCTCAAATATTTACTTGCACATTAAAACAACTGGCAAGTCCATATAGCTCTTACATAGGTACGCTCTCCAGATGACAGCACTTAGCATGCCCTTGGTGGAACAGACAATGCGTCACACAACAGGGCCAGCTGAGGGTCAGGCTGAGCATAAGAGAGAGCAGGAGAGAAAAAAACTACAACAGGCTGTGCAGATGGAAAAGAGCTGCGGAGAGGAAAGATCATAGCCAGAAGGAGCCAAGCATTTTCACGTGGCTCCATCAAAACCCAGTTAACTTGTGCAGAGAAAAAGGGAAAAATTGCCACGTTGAACGCCTTCCTCATAAAGCAAGAACAGATTCAGTGTGAAACCAGGTCATGTAAAAAGGGAAGAAAAACTATTGTTTGTATAACCTCACATAACTAGGGCTCAATTAAACAAAGACATATAAAAGTATGGGCAGGTTTTGTGGTCTTGTCCTTCTCATTCCTTTAGTTTTGATTTGTTCAATGTTTTCTCTGGAAACAGAATTACATGCAGTATTTAGGAAACTAGGGAAAACAACAAGTGGGGAAGAGCTTTCAAACACAAGATGTGATGTTTACACAGTGCAAATAAATGTTAATGACTGAAACAGCAATAGAAATGGGCATAAAGTAATATGATAGAGACGGTGGCTTTTTATTGCATATGACATTGTCTTGGCAATAAAATACACATTTAAATCTTATTCAGTGGTACAGGTTGTCATCAATTTAATCAATTTAATACATACACTACCGCTGTTTGGGATCACACATTAAACTGAACATCTGTGACAACCTGGACTTTTATTTCTGTGTGTTTTTGTTTTGATTTGATGATAAAATCCACAAATTCTGCTGCATCAGATACTCAAACGTTTATGTTAGAAGAGTGCGCTAGGACAGAGTCATGTCCAGTGATGTCTCACACACAATGTGTTAAACTTCTGGTGGAGATTAAACAGCTGTAGTAAAGCTTCTAAACTCTCCTAAACTCATCATCAACAACTTGTGAACTAAACACAGTGACACTGTCCTACCTCACCTTTCTACCATAGAAGACTGAGTATGTGGAGCAGCAGCATCTGTGGACTTTATTATAGTCTAGAAAAATAAAAAATAAATAATAATAATAATAATAATAATAATAATAATAATAATAATAATAATAATAATAATGCCATTCTGAAATAAAAGTATAGATTATCATGGAAAATCCTGGGTGATCCCAAACTTTTGAGGAGTAGTGTATACATCTCAAATATCTAATCTCAGACATGAACGTGCTCTGCTTAGAAATGGTTTTGATCTGAAAATGTTTGACTTGTGATGTTTCTTACATCTATAAATGTTTTTTTTTTGTCTTTTCAACAATATCATAAATATTCATAACTGTTACTGTCAGCTTAGGTTCTGCGATGAAGTCGTAGCAAAGACTGAAATGACTTTCATAATTTGTTGCACTTTATGTCCTTAGACCATAAATGTGCCTCCACCCGGTCCTAAAGGCTTGAGAGCTTTTAGGTGTTTGAAGAGCCCATAACATTGTTTGTCAGCACCAAAACAAAAGCATAGGCATTGAAATTCCTTATGTGCTGATAAATCCCAACACTTAACTAGCTAATGGCAGCCATCTGGTTAGAAAAATGAGACATGAAGTGTTTTGCCCAAAACAGTTACTGATTAGCTTTGACGTTAGTACACAGAAAGTCCTGGTCCATATGTGGCCTCCATTTGCAGTTTACACAACTGTGAATGAAACCCTATTATCAGACAGCCGCTGAAGCTCGCTTTCAGGGCTGGGCAAAGCTAATGAGCTCTTCACTGGCTCACAACCTGTCTCCACAAATAAATCACTCTCTCTGTCTCCACATATCCCCATTAGTGTTCTTCGGCACCTATACTGTCCCACAGAGCAACTTGTGGGTGGAACAAAAGGAGTGGAGTGTTTTCCCAAAATACATCAAATGGCCTTTTATTTTAATGGAAAGTGAAGGGCAGCTTGGACCTGTTTATAGAGCAGAATCATTGTTATCTAATAAATATAGCAGAAATGTGTTCAGCATTACAGTGCCACATGACACACTAGTGAACTCAATAACACTAACACCCTAGCTAACACTGTCTCGTACATTAACCAAAACTGACAAGTGGAGGTTTGCTTCAAGTAATATAAAGCCCTTGATCCTGATATCGCATATGATGTCTTGAGAACATGCCTTTTGGCAACTGGTCATTCTTTAAAAAAGTGTATTTATCCCCAAGTCAACAGGTTAAAAATAGCATAAAACCCAATGAGGAATAGATTAAAAAACAAAAACATGTCACTATTTTGACAGAGAGAACTTTCACTCCTCTACTCAAACACCATGTCAATATCTTTTATGCAAAACTGTGTGACTCAGAAAGGAACCATGGCAGGCTTTTGAACATTCTACAAATGGCGTCAGCAGCTTGTGTCAATAAATGGCTGGAATGTCAGAAGAATTAGAGGGTGCATTTGAGTCTTAGAGAGATGTGCATTCATGTTCATGGACCTAATGGACTGTTTCTGTTGGTTACATTTATTTGAGGACAATTACTGAAATTGAATCCTAGCTCAAGGCCTCACTATCCAGTGGAAACAACATTGAGTGTGAGAACTCTGGGTAAAAAATAACTTTTCTCAAGTGAAGTCTTGTTGGAAATGTCATTGCAATAACTCTTCTTCCAAAAAGCAATACTGCCTCTAGAAAGAGCTCTTTGAAATGTTTGTATTTGGCCGAATGAAAACTCAAATGAGGTCCCTGTAGTAAATGACACAGTGAAAATGGAATATAAAAGGCCCACACCAAAGCTGGTCAAAGGCTTTCACAAGTCTTTGACAAATGCTTTTCAAAACCTGGTATTGGATCCTGATGTTTACAATAGGCCAGTGAAAGCTGAAAGGAAGCCCACATGTAAGCTATTTGGAAGAATCCGTACTTACCACCACAGGTCTTCCCATCATATGTTGCACAGACCCAGTCATGGCATTCACACCGTGGTCCATAGTACTTCCCAGGTTCAGTGACTTGGCATATGCAAACCCCACAATCGCACTCTCCCCTTCCGCTGCAGATCAGACCATCAGAGGTACGGCAGCGTCTCTGTGAGGACTCGGTGGAGAGCTTGCATACTCCACCCACCTGCCTGCAAGACACATATCATTCATTCACCTCAACCCCAGTTACTTCTTTTACTTTTGTACACAGAACCTCATTGTGCATAATGGCAGGTGTCTAATGACAACCAGACTATGCCATCTTGGCTGTAAATTTCACTTATCTTTTAAAAATGGCAGTCAGTGATATGATGCAGTATAATAAATACCACATTCACATTTGGTCTTCAGACCAATTCTAATGATTATGTAGAACTCCTAAATTCTTTCTTACTTTTTGTTTCATGCTGGACACCACAAAAAAGCCTGAAACCCATGCGCATCCTTATGCAAGGTACTGATCAAATTATGCATGCCAGGAGATAAGCCACTTGCACATTTGTGATAAGTAGACACATAAACCTCTGTGACCTCTATCCAAGTGAACTGTGTACGATCAAGAAACTGAGTTTCATTGATTATAAGTACATAAATTAAAAACATCTTCCTATAACATACATAATTGAAAGTCACTTTCACTTTCATTTTACTTTATTCGGGGGTGGGGGGTGGGGTGGACTTATAGCTCCCCTAAAAGTTATCTAGCAATGCCCCTGTGAGGCAGAAAGAGTGTACAAATTAGGGATGAACTGAATATTTGGAGACCAAAATTATTAGCTGAAAATGACAAAAACAAACAAACAAAAAAACAAATAATCAAAAAAATAATGAAAAAATTCAAATAATAACTCATGTTATTAAAACTAATGATGTCAAACCAACTTATTAAAATAAAGACGTTCATTCCTGACTAACTACAATACTTTTGGGAAATAGTTTAGTTACTAATTTTATAATGATTTATATAAATGAAGAACCGTGTTTGGTATTTGATTTTCAGTTTTGGCCAAAAATTTTCATTTTGGTGGATCCCTTGCAACAAATTTGTGTCCCTTTGTGTTGGACACTGAAATTCTACAGCCATGTTACCTGCCAGCATTAACAAATAGCAATATTGTAGTACTGACAGGAAGTGCTTAAATGACAGGTGAACAGTGTTTAACCAGGAATTTTTTAAGGGCATTGATTTCAGCCACTTCCCACTGATGCTGATGCCTAACCAGTGAGGAGCATGTGACCACCTCCCTGTGAAAATAAACTAATACCAGAGACTCTTTGCTCAGAAGAAAGTGGTTTTGTCTTCAGGACAACAGGGTCTGACATATAAAAAACTCATGATGTATTTGTGTTTTACTGGATCCAGGTGGTAAGCTATGCAGTCACATCTGGTACCAATGGAGTTGCAATATGTCCAAGAAAGTGACCACTGAAGCTGGGATGCTAGTCTTCTATAATAGATGTTAGAATGTCCTTTGTTATAGTTAACAGTTTTATCAAATAGGTCACATTCAGCCAAACTACAGATCACTACACTGAGCTTGCAGTTACTTCCTTTAGAAAGATATAATGTGGGTGTTTTCCTGATGTACTGCTTTAGAAATATATAAATAAATAATTTTAAAAGTACCAGTCAGCACCCCTTGCTCCTAAACCCACAGATCTGGATTTGATATTTGATGGTTCACTGTTTCCCACCACATCTCTGTGCTGCATATTCATGAAATATGCAACTTTTTACTTTTCAGCTTTTCTTGTGCTATTGAGCTAGGACCCTGTTCCTCAGAATAAAGTTTGTTCAGAACAACACAATTTCACACAGGATATCATGAAGACAGGCAGAATGACTTGTAGAATTTCATCAGACATTGTGGTAAAATGTAATATATTATGTGTTTCTACTGTCATTAAATAAGATGGGACATTAGCGCCAAAATACACCTGTTATGAATAAACTGTGAAAGGTAATACACTGCTTTTGTTTCTGCTTCTGTTCATCCAACATATATCTGCAGTGCCATCATTTAAGTGCAAAAAGTTAATAGTGCAAAACTCACCTTCCCACACAGTTCATTTAGAAATGGTCCATTAGTTCCTCTGAGACAGTCAAAAGTGTTAAAATGTCAATGGTTCTCGCACTAAATAGAAGCGCTTATTCAATTTGCAAGGGATGGAAAAACTGTATGCATAATCTCTAGCAAGAATAAAAAAATGCAATAGTGGAATTTTGCCAAACCACAAAGGAAGTGCTTAAAATGTTTGATAAGTGCAAGCCCTTTGAGTGGCACATTGGACCACAAGCTTAAAGATAAAATTTAAACCATGTGGGAAAAAAAACTAACTAAAATCAATAAACTATTTCACAACTGTGTTATAAAGTACAAACAACAAAAATATTGGAAATGGGTACAGGATTCTGTATGAAATAATGGCAGGATGATGTACCTTCTTAAACATTTTTTCCACTATCCACAAACCATACGTGTCAGCAGAACTCTGAAAAAGTCAGACTGATGAGAAAAACAAAGTACCTTAACTCACCTCAGTGACTGCAGTAAACTTTCCTCAATGGCTGAGAGCAAAATTAGAAGCAAAGAAACTAAGATGGAGTTCACCAAAGCCTCTGCATTCATGTTTAGATCCCCGCAAGAAACCTGAAGTGAAATGCCTTCAGGAATTTCCACTTTCCCAAACAGAGGGAGAGCGGGCTGGCCAAAACCGGCTCGAACTCTTTGGAGGCCAATAGCGCTCCACATGCAAGTGCCTTTGATTAGTTTTGACTCCTGCTACAAAGGCAGGAGTTGGACTAAGAAGTAACATACCAAAAAGAAAAAAACCTTGTCACTACTGAAAGACATAATCTGAAACAGTTGTTTATACAGCTGATTTAGCACTACATTTTTTTCTTGCGATGACTCTATGTGCACTTATTTTAATGTGTACTGAGTTACTTAGCCAGTAGTGTACTGTACAATAGTTATGAGTAAAAGGCAGGTTTTGGCAGTAATGAATACAGTACTAAAGTAGGTTTACAACAGCTAAAAAGGCAAAAAGGTGCTTATAACCAAAGGGATTATACATACACAAAGTGTGTTGTTGCTTTGTTCTAGGCATTTTTTTGTGCTTCTTTCAGAAACAACTAAAGCCAACACAAACAAAGCACAGTATAATACCAATTACAGTATCTGCACTTTGATAATAATATACAATTTATATATATATGATACACTATGACTTCAGTAATAACTTTTATCATAATACTTCTTGTAATATGAGACCTAAATGTAAAATAAGAATTAGCTTAAAGGCAGAGTGAGTGATTTGTCTTGCAGTTAAATTACAGTTATATAACATACATTACTGTGATATAACAGTTATATACATATTTCATGAAATAATATTTACATTCTTATGGCTATCAGAATCAGACAAACATGAGACAGTAGGCATGGGATGAAGCACAGGTGGAAACAACGATATGATGAAATTGTAGGGCATGAACATGACACAGACATGACATGAAGGACAACAGAGACACATATGGCAGACAAACAGGCAGTGGGTGTGGCCTGAGATGTCAGGTGGAAAGGTCACATCTAGCTAGTTGGCTGTATTTGTATATATATATATATATATATAT